>JAJOZX010008819.1:25000-125000 GCA_023014485.1 Bathynomus jamesi | reverse complement strand
GTGTAATAAAGAATTTTTTTTCAAAATTATTTTCCATCTTTTGAAAAAAAAAATATATATATATATTTTTTTTTTAGCCTCTACTCACCAACCAACCATCTCTCGCTGCGAAGAAGTATTTCTGAGCTCTTAACCAAACGTTTGTGATTCGTTGCACGTTTTGCAAATTTTTATCGAGGCTTTCGAAATCGTTTTTTTTGGGGGGGGACCGAATTTATTTTCCCCCATGAATTCGTTGGCTTTTAGCATTTAAAAGTGTTGATAGTATTTCCATTTCGTTTGGAACCGCTTCATATTTCTCCCAAGAGCGAAATAGTCCGAGAGATACTCGGGGAATGTCTCATCGTCAATAATTGTATGTACGTCTTTTTTTCCTAATTTATTTTTCCATATAAATGACCGAAAATTTCGAGATAAGTATATATCTACGCATATTTTGCATAATTTTTGTTTTTCTTTTTTTAATATTCTCGTGGAACGAGTGAAATATTTTTTTAGAGAAAGAATTCGTTGCGCGCGTGTACCATACACACACACACACACACACACACACACACACACACACACACACACACACACACACACACATACACGTATAAAATTACTTTTTTTAAAATCCAAAAACCTAGAAACTACTTAATCCAATCGAATTTAACCTACCCTAAACTTAGTACTATCGAACCGAAAAGGGTGTGATACGTGTTTCGTACGCAAATGAGGACTCGAAAGCGGCTTTCTGTTAAGTCCTTATATAGTGAGGTACTCGTTAATCTAGCCTAATCTAATTTAACAAAACCTTAACTAAGCCAACCTAGCGTAACTTAACCTAATCAGGACCAACATATCTTTATTCCGACATTAAAAATATTTCTGCAAATTTTATATAAATTTTTTTATGTTGCTCCGAAGTACCAAAAGTGTTACCTCAGAAAAGTGTTACCTCACAAAAAAACTACATCTCTGAATTATGACACACTCGACGTCGCTTTTGCCGAGTTGCCTAAGCAGTTGCGAATTACATAAAAAAGAATTAATACTTCCTCCATAATATAGGCAAAATAATGATACATAATTGAGGATAGACGATAACTCCAAAAACAAAAGACATACTATAGGTAAATGCATTAAATAAAAAAAATAAAAAATCAGAAAATGAGAAAGAACGTATTAAGGCAAATCCTTATTTACCAAAAACTTTGAAAATTTCTTTCAGGTATACAACGCGAGAACACAAATTTTATACCAGAATTTATCATCAAATGCTCCAAGTTTTACCTTGAAATCCTTTAAGCCTGGCCTTCCTCTTCTCATGGTTATTTTTGCCTCTAATGCGAAAGGAAGAAGCAAGTCTGTGAAACTGGAAACCTTCACCCTAAAAATTGCGGAAAAACGCACAAGTAAGTTTTCCTTATAAACTTTGAAGGTAAAGGTCTGTAAAAACTCCTTTTTAATAGGTTCATGCGAATTCTTGTACACAAAAAAAAAAAAGATATTAAAAAGTATGCAATTCTTGCTCACCTTTTGGTTTTTTTGCAACTGCCGAGAGTTTATTAGAAAATATTGGGTCAGACTAGTTGATTTAGCTATATGAAACAGTTTTTTCTTTCCACAGTCAAAGAATACAAGCATAAAAACATAGTTCCTTTACTAAAAGGATTACATATATATATATATATATATATATATATATATATATATATATATATATATATATATACACACAGTATATATATATATATCTATGTGTGTGTGTGTGGTGTGTGTTTGTATATATATATATATATATATATACAGACGATTTTTTTTTATGTTAAATATTGTAAAGAATACTTTAACATTTTTTCAACATTTTCATAATGTTAAATATATTTGTGATTATATTTCAAAATATTTATTGAAAGAAACACAATTCTTACTTTTTTTTCTTTCTTTATATACAGGGTGGCTCAAAAGTCAGGAGTCAAAGGAGCCAAAGAGAGTGGATCTTTTCCGCTCTATGTCCGTTGCTATTTTTAAATAAAATAACTTTTTAGTTAAAAAAAAAATTATAATTTATAATTTTTAGTTAAAAAATTTATATTTATAATTTATAATTATTTAGTTAAAAAATGATAATTTATTATTTTTTAACAAAAAAATTATAATTCAGAATTTTTAACTAAAAAAATTATATATTATAAATTATAAATTTTTACACTAAAAAGGTAATTTCATTTAAAAATAGTGGCTGCCACAAAACGGAAAAGATCCATTCTCTCTGGCTCCTTTGACGTCTGGCTTTTGCGCCACCCTGTATATATATATATATATATATATATATATATATATATATATATATATATATATACACACACAATGTATATAACTTTTACACGTGCATAAATGTAGTTTATATAAATAATGAACAATTTGCACACTGAATCACTATGAAGTTAATCTTGTTAATAAAATTTAAAGTTAAAACTGTTGGTAAAAATCGTGACCGAATTTGGTCTCGGTCCAATTAAGGTGGCGGCAATTAAGTTCACCTCATTTCGGCTTCATCTCAATGCATATCAGGTCCGCCCTCTTTCTTGGAATTTACCCCCGTCATTGGGGTCCTTCTCGGTACTGCCGCTGCTCTCATGTTCACCGCCCTCATTATCTTCGTGATCATGCGGGTGAAACGACCGGCGGGTCACGGTCCCGAAAGTGGGGAACCCAATTATGGAGACGGCAAGATAGGATTTAGGGGTCGACCTCAGAAATTTGACAAGCCATTGCCGGAAACGTCTTCCCCGGTTGGGGCGCAGAAGTCTCTCACCAAGGTCAAATATGCGACTAAACTTGACGAAGTGGACCCAGATGTGATTCCACAAAATAATGGTAACTTTTTCTTTTTTTGTAAACGTGATTTTTGTTTTACAGATAATTTTACCTCATGACATTACTTCCCCTCATTTAGGAATGTTTTATACATACAGTGTGTATATATAATGACAAGCACTTGAAGTTCACAGGCATCAAGATATTCAAATTCAGAAGAAGGAAAAGCAGGATGAAGAATATCACGAACAAAAACTGACTAAGCAGGTAAGAATATTTTCATTAAGTTTAAGAATAACATTAGTCTTATGTTTATATTATTTTTTAAGTAAAAAGGAGGGGCCAAGGGCGGGTGTCCGCAAAAAATGCCCCCCTTTATAAGAAAGAGAGAGCCAAAATCAAGGTCTCTGAGGCTGTCCAAAATGTTATTTTTTTTTTACATTTTGGAAAGATTCTGTAGTGTGTAAAATGTATGCATGTGTAGTGAAGAATATGATCTCTCCCTTGAGGTTCATCATGATTGCGTTCATTTCATACCATGTAAAAACAGCCGCCATATTGATGAAAGAGGAAACACTAATTAGAAAGGATTAAACAACCTACTCTAGGTATCCATTGAGTATAAGTCAAGTGTTGTGTTTTATACTGAAGTGTGTGAGTGAAAAAGGCCACGCTGCGAACTGGGATGAACTCAAGGTCTTGATCAGAGTTTCTAATGAAAAGAAATTACCTTTTATTGAATCTTTCTCTATTCAAAGAAATAATAATTTGCTATATTAATGCAATTATGAAGGACTGAGGATGAAATTTCCTTTAATATTTTGGTTCAATTCATGAACGATAAAAATTTTCAAAGGATTAAATAGTGTTTGATTTCACTCATTAGCTTGTTAATTTTTATATGACGCAGTTCTGCAGTTGCTGCCGTGACGTCATACAGAGTAACTTAATTCTAGGATCCGCTGAAGGTATAATGGTATTAACCGAAACTTCGTTAATTTTAACCTTTTAACTTTATATATATATATATATATATATATATATATTTATAGGGTTGCCAGACATCCCGTATTTTACGGGACAATCCCGCATTTGATCCAAAAATCCCGCGTCAAAATCCCGCGTTCAAAATGTCCCGCAAAAAATATTTTTTAAGCAAATTTTTTAGGGATGAATTGATTTAGAATTTCAATATTGTAACAGGGTGCATGTTGTGATTTTTGGATGATCCGTTGGGTGGTTGGTTGTATGGTATGTGATACGTGGCTGAATTTCGTGCGTGTTTGGACTTTTGAATTTTGGTTGCTTGAAAGCGGACAGCTGGTCTTGAACTGGAAATTTTGGTGATTAAAGCGTGTAAAATTTAAAATAAGAAATAAATATTATCGAAGGTTTCCCTGTAAAGGAATTTTTGTATTAGATTTGGTTGGAGAGACAGCATACTGTAACACCAGTAACCTAAGAATTGTCCTCTGCAAAAGAGACGAAGTTGGGAGCCAGACCTCGCAACTTCTTGCAAGCTCTCTAAATAAACCCCTATTTTTACAAGTGCCAGTTATTTAAATATTTAATATTGTAGGTTAAGTTTAGGTTAAGTTAAGTTTGTTAAGTTTAGGTTAGGGTAATGATAACTTGTGTAAGCAGCCTGATTTGCTTTGTATTTATTAATGTATAGTTCTGTAATTTAATGTTTTACTGTTCCTGGCTGGGACAGCCTCGCGCTGTAAAGGGGACATATATATGTTTGTGGAATCCTGGTCACGGTAACAGTATTATGTATAATAATTTCAATTTATTCACGATGTTTAATTGTTAAATATTAGTGTAATAAAATTTTTCTAATTTTGTTTGTTGTAACTGTTGAAGAAATCGTTTCAATTTGAAAAAAAATTTGGTCTTAAAAATAACTCGGAAACATTTTTGTCCCGCATGGGCATTTGAAAAATCTGGCAACCCTATATATATATATATGTGTAAACTAGAACACCATGTAACTTTTAAAATAATAATATATTCCTCGTATTCCTCGTATATATTACTCGTATTCCTATCGAATTAAAGAATTACCCTGGATACTTTTTCCATATATACACAAACCATCACTTTCATTGTCTTACCGATTCCAGAACAGGTGTAGAAATACACGAAAATACTCGTAAAAATTCTTTCTTCCTTCATAGTATAGGTTAATATATTAAAATGTTCACGTAGTTCATCGTGAATCCAGTTTTTAATAGGCTGCAGAATATAATTAACTTTATTAATTCATTGCCAGATGTCACCAAACTGTCTGTACCAATAATAATCAAAGAAAAAATATGTTGCGTAGTTTTCTTTTTAATTATATTAACAAATAAATGTTCACAACGAATAACAATTAATAGACACTGCAGAGTTCACGTGATACAGAAAAACACATTTGATAAAATTACAATGTCCATGTTACAGTGATTTGGTTTGCAGAAAATAAATGTTAATAATTAAGACTAAGGACAATACATAAATAAATGTCAATTATAATAATAATAACAATGAAATGAGCATGAAAAAAATAAGAGGCAAGGAATTAATTACTTATGAATGCGCGAGTATTTTGTAGAGGTGAATTAACTCTAGGCCTAAACTCTACGAGTAAGGTACCCTACTAACGAGTCACGATTGAAAATAAGGTCAGAAACGGACGAGTCTGGCTGGAAGGATGTTACTTCTGTGAGGGCACCACGGAAATTGGTTTCTCTTGCAGTGTTTCTAAATTTCTCCCGAAACCCTTTTATGAGAAATGGTTTCTTCCGTTTCTTTTGGTTGCCTGAAGGAATTACTTCTTCGGTAGGCTACTACGAGTTGTGGTATAGTCTATATCGATTCTAGTCATTGTTTTATGATTTCGCTCTCACTAACGTCGAAGTGGTTTTTCCCATTTCAAAAATCTCTCCAATTCCATATAGAAATTGTTTCTGACATCCGTCGAGAGTGCCTCGATTCATTACCCCGAGTCGAAGAGCGGTAGTTCTGTAACTATTTTGCATTCTCGTATGGTAACTTAAATGTTTTACGGTCGTTGCACTATTCCTCCATTCATCAGCGAACGGAGGAAATTGCGGTTATGAAAGTGGAATATTGTTTTACGGTACATGTAAGTCACTATGGTGATATGAATAAGCCTGTGATTAAAAAGAGGGTGTATCCGTGTTACCTAAGGGATGAGACACAAGCTGTTGGTACATCTCGCTTCTGAAGAGTCGTGCATTAGGACTAGTGATAACTGGGAGTGTCTGCAGAACGGACTGACGAATCTAGCATGAACAATAATGATATGGATTTCAATAATCTTCGAATTATGATAACACAAAGCAATGTTTTTTCAGTAGTGATGACCCACGTACGGAAGCCTCATCAATACACTAATCACTTCCTTTTGCTTGGCAATGCTACTGCGAGCTGCTCTTACCATGAAATGGGCGTATAGGGGGGAATAATGCTCTGTGTGAAAATGCTAAACTTTACATCTCACTTCGACTTTAACTATTAATACGAATGTATTAAGCTTTGATATATATATACAACTGTCATTATTTGCAAAAGGTTCTATTTATATCAAGCAAGACAGACTCAAGAAATAAAACTAAATATATTTGACACAAATATTCATAACTATTAACCTCAATAATACATCCATGTGCATGTACACAAGAAATGAAATAACGGGTTTCTACTCGCTGAATCTAACCAAGAGGGTAAAATAATTAATCTTTAAAATATTGACTCTACTTTTGTCGAGATTCAAAGTTTCTCCCGGTTTTCATCATCATCATCTGCACTACGACTCTTTTTCATCCACGGAATGGCGTATCTTTCCCTCTCCGCATTAAAAAAAATTCCATTTCCGGACCATTCACTGATATGTAGAACGGGTGTAGGGAGTTAAAGCTCCCTTCTCCATCAACAATAAAAAGAAATATATATATATATATATATATATATATATTATATATATATATATATATATAGCTGCAGGGCAAACTGGGATTCAAATCCAGAGCAAAAAACGAATCCACTCGGATTCGAGCGAGAATGGGATTTATGACTGGATTAAGGGAGGGTTGCTCAGATTCAAATTAGGGTTTTCAATAAGAGAATAAGCGTTGACTGAGCATATATAAGATTTAAAACTGTTTTAATTCCGATCCAGATCTGAATTCGAATCCGGATTCGCCCATTGTGTATATATATACAGGGCGTCCCAAAAAAATGTATACACACTTTAAATAATTATAAAGGCAGTGTTTATTAAAATACATTTCATTTTCAAAATGTAATAGAATCTACAGACATTATTTAATTGTTTTGTCAACGCCTGTTTTCAAACTGACGTCCGTTCTGGTCCAGGCACTGCTGATAACGCGAAGCAATGGAATCGCAAACATCACGAAACATTTCGTTTGGTATTTGTGTGCATTCTCGTTCAATGGCTGCTCTCAATTCAGCGACTGTTGCAGGTTTTATAGCGTAGACTTTGTCTTTTAAGTATCCCCATAAAAAAAAGTCTAGTGGTGTGAGGTCTGGTGAACGCGGAGGGTATTCTACGAAACCCCTTCGTCAATCCACATCCACATCGTGCCAAGTACCACTCGCAATACTCCATCTTCGGTCCGGATCATCTTCATTAATAGCATGGACTAATCTTGGAATGTAACTTTTCCATTGACAGCGCTTCAAAATGCGTTGGACAGACGATTCTGAAATTCCTACCTCACGACTCGCTTGCCGCACAGATTTTCTTGGACTTTGGTGATACGTTTCCAGTACTCTTTCTTGCTTTGTGGGGCTTGTCGATGTCCGTGGTCTTCCGGAACGCTTCTTGTGGACATTCTGAACAGTTCCATCGGCTTCAAACTTATCTCTAATTCGAGTGATGGTAAGTCGCGTTGGTGGATCTGTTTGAAACTCCCTCCTAAACTGCTTTGCACTTCAACTGCGTTTTCACACTTCCAGTAGCATTTTAGAATGAATTTCCTTTGTTCAAAGCTTAGTCTGACTGTCATTATTAATTCTAATGGGTTTAACTTGGAAAGAAAGAAACATCAATTGAGCTATCAGCTGTTAAAGTGTGTATACATTTTTTTGGGACGCCCTGTATATATATATATATATATATATGAGCAAAGGATATGATAGAACGAGTCCCAATATTCTATTTAAAAGATTAGAGGAGGGGACTGTTCTACTGTATGTTTTAAATATAATGAAATTCTGGAACGGTCATCAAACGTTTATGGTAAGATGGAGCACTGTACAGCTGGAGTGTTTTGGTTCTGCATGTGGAGTTAGACAAGGCTCCTTGCTCTCTCCCCTGTTGTTTAATGTTGGCTTAATTATTTCTTTTAATGAGGCAAAAGTGGAATATTGTATAGATAAATATGTGGATAAATAACTTGGTCTGTGCCATTGATAGGGTATTAATAAGTCCTTCTGTTAAACATCTGGATCGTCCTATAGAAATTAGTTCTCGTTTAGTTTGTAGTTTTTATTATTATTTCTATTATTATTCGTTTCATTACTTGTATTATTTTTATTTCTTTATTAGTCCCATTTTTTATTAGTGTTTATTATTAACAGATCTATTATGGAAGTTTTTAATTTATATATATATATATATATATATATATATATATATATATATATATATATATATATATATATATACACTGTATACATATATATATATACACATATATATATATATACTGTATATATTAGGGATGCAACTGGTAGCGCTTTTATTGGGTAATCGGGTACGGGTACCCGAAGTCTAATACCCGATCGGGTATTGAAGACGTTCCAAAATTTGTTGGTTTGGTACCGCGGCTTATTAACTGTGTGCAGTTCAAGGCACTTGGCTTTACTATTATCTAATTTATCAATGACAAAATAGTTCCAAACCATACTACGAGTTGCCATTTTGAATGTTTTGTTAAAAAATATTCTACAAAAAATATATCAAGAAAACCTGCAAAACAATAAAATTAAAATTAAATTAGAATTTGGTTTTAGTTTTTACTACCCATACCCGATTTTTTAGCAATTACCCGATCGGGTCGGGTATCATCGAGTAGTACATTATCCTATCGGGTCGGGTACCCGTGACATCCCTTATATATATATATATATATACATATATATAATTATATATATATATATATATAAAATATATTATATATATAATATATTATATATTATATTATATATATATTATATATATATATATATATATGACAGTCATATATGAGTGAAAATATTTTTTGTTGAATGCATTAGAATTTCGAACCTGAAGTACATTCTCAATTCTGTTGATTTATGTTTGATGAATTAATGAAACCAATTCATAATTCTCATTAAATTTCAATCCTTTTAAATTAGTTCTCGAATGAAGATGTTTTCCCAATTATTTGGAGTGTTTTCGGAGGAGAGAATCAAAGAGTTCATTATTCACGTAAAAGAATTTTAAAGAATAGTTTTGCAGTTAATATTTCCATGTATCCAGGCAGTAAACATTTTGGTATCCGAAGGCCTTTGCGTCAATACATACCATAGGATATTTTGTCAATAGGGATGGTCACTTTATGGGGATGGCATTTCATTTATTTGAGACTGATGAAGTGAGGTTTTAACTGATGCTAATTTCTTTTTAGATTTTTAACCAATGGTTTTAATTTTTAAATAATGGAATCGATGGTACGTTGAAGCTATTTCAAAACTAGTAATTACTTTGATAGGAAAAGTTTACGTTTAAAATTCTGGAGTGGTGCCGAAGTTGAAAGGTCTGAGTGCCTAAGTGGCACTGCAGAACATGAAATTAAATAATATTAGCAACATGTCACGCTGAAGCTTTTTGTCTGTTACTCCAAAGGTTATCACCCTTTCATCGATCTTTCATTGCCGCCTCCAGACTCAATGTCCCTCGTTTTCAAATGACAGTCTATATTCAAACTCGTACAGCTATAGGGAGTAAGCCCTTAAAACCCATAGTGCCACTTCTCGAAATACTCAAAGGGATCAAAATGGGCGGGGTGAGTGTATGGGCTACAGTAATGGTGCCAAACTGCCATTTTAATGTACGAATGTAAGTTTTAAATTGGCTTAGTATGAGTTAGTCTACGTTAAATTATATATATAAAAAGGTAAATTAGGTTAAAACAGTGTATAAAACTGACAAATTAATTTAAATGCAGTTAAATTCTGCCAAGATCTCAAATGCAGTCACGCAGTTACAAGCAAAATGTACCCAAATACATTAATGTAGAACGTGTTTTCCACCGGAATATACTAATGAATAAACAGATAAATGAAAGCAGCGAACTACACTTCTCACTTCACGTAGGCCCTATATGATTTAACTCTTCCCATAGCTTATAAAAAAGCAATTGAAAAAATTTCCAATAAATTGGAAGGTTGCCATGAAAATATTTGAGTATAAACAAAACGTATATAAAAAGTGAACAAATAATAACTATTCAGAGGGTCTGAAAATGGCACAGGGATCAGGCCAACTAATACAACCCCTTGTTCTAACTCCTATATTATTATTACCAGCATCATCGGGATTCGAACTCCCAACCTCAGTATCTTCACTTCGCTTATAGGGAAACGGTGTTGTTACCCGCTAGCAAAAGTAATACCGTTCTCTTGTCCAGTCGAGAAACCTCCGTCGGCAGCCAAAGAACAACAATAAGAACGTAATAAAGTAGTTTCTTTCGCACAATTTTATAAATAAATAAGATCAAGTTACAGTCCATACTGTAACGTCAAGATCAGGTTACAGTTCATACTGTAAGATTAAGATCAAGTTACAGTTGAGGAAGAAAAACATATTTCAAATGAAATAACTTTCACGTTTCGTGATGTTAAATTTACGTCAAGTTCATGGTGACTCATACGCGTTCTTTACACAATGTTTTCGTGAAACATGAGACGCACAAGTGAGGGAAACGACTTAATTAGAGGCTTGTTTTATATCCTTAGAGGCGTAAAATAATATTAACTAATTATATTACGTGCTTAATTAAGAATTATCCATGTATGTGTATATATATATATCTTATTTATATATACACGGGATGATGTCTGGCTGTCTGTTCTAGGTTCGTTTATACACGCCTAAATGGTAACGTGCATTAAATTTAGTATACACATTAACGGAGAGCTAGGGAAGGTTTTAGTAACTCCCGCCCCTTCCAGTCTTCTTCTAGGTTGTGTTTCGGCGAGAGAGATTTTGCTGCGTAAGGCGCGGCGGGCGTTCTAGTTTATATATATGTATATATGGGTTTGTATTTCCATCGAATGATACCCTCTTGTTTGCTAGACAGATTTCAATTAAATGTTGTCCGTGAACTCGAGTACAGGGGATTAACATCTTAAATACCTCTGGACGCGGAAGTGTTATACGTTTTCCCTTGGGTGATGAAATGTCGACAGGTTGTTGTTTACCTTTTACTCCTGTCATAGCCTAAAATGATCAGCGCCCGTGTTTCCGGATCAGATGACTCAAGTTCGAATCCTCGTGAGGAATAAATTTTGAATATATATATATATATATATATATATATATATATATATATATATATATATATATATATATATATTATGTAAAGTTGACACATGTTTTGGCATTCCACTGATGAACTTTGCCATTTGTTCTTGTGTACAATCATCATGGTGGATATTTACTTTTGTTAACTCTCTCTCTCTCTCTCTCTCTCTCTCTCTATATATATATTATATATAATATATATATATATATATTATGCAGGAAGGAGGCCAAGGGCAAATGCCCGCTAAAGCGACCCCCCCCCCCCCGCCTAGAAGAAGAAGAGAGCCAAAATCAAGGTCCGGGATTTTCGAGATGCCTGGACACTCTGCGTTTGAAAGATGGGGGGGGGGGTCATAGACAGAAAGAAAGATGGATTGAGGAAGATTGTTCCAGAGTTGACCGGTTGAGAAGATGAAAGATTGAAAATACCGATTAATCCTTGCATTAGATAGTTAGACAGAAAAGGAATGAGAAAGTGTAGAAAGTCTGGTACTGCGTGCTCTCCTTAAAGGAGGAGGCATGCAGTTAGAGAGTTCAGAAGAGAATGTCCTTTATAATAGCGATAGTAAAGAGAGAGTGAGGCAACATTGCGGCGAAGAGAGAGAGATTGAAGACAATCAGTAAGAGGCGGGGAAATGATGAGACGAAAAGCCTTTGATTCCATCCGGTCAAGTAAGGATGTGGGTTGAGCCACCCCACACATGAGAAGCATTTTCCATACAGGGGCGAACAAGATCCCTGTACAGAAACAGCAACTGAGTAGGGGTGAAGAAACCGCAGAGGAGGGTACAACACACCTAACCTCTTAGAAGCTGTTTCAGGAAGAGAATATATATGATCTTAACAGGAAAGATCACGAGAAAAGGAAACGCCAAGAATGTTAAGAGAAGAGGAAGGATTGAGTTGTGTGTTGTTGAAGGTAAGGGAATAGTCGTGTGGAAGATTGTGACGAGTAGACAGATGAAGGAACTGAGTTTTTGAGGCATTGAAAACCAGAAGGTTTTCTCTGCCCCAATCAGATATAGCAGAAAGATCAGAGGTCAGGTGTCCCATAGCTGTCCTACGCGAATCATGAAGTGACTGCTGTGAGGGACGCTTTGGGAAGCGGGTGGAGAAATGAAGAGTGGAATCATCGGCATAGGAATGAATAAGACAGGAAGTGCGAATTAAAAGATTATTAATAAATAAAAGGAAAAGAGTGGGTGACAGGACAGAACCCCGAGCAGAACAACTGTTAATAGCTTTAGGAGAAGAATAGTGGCCATCTACAACCGCAGCTATTGATCGGCCAGAAAGGAAATTAGGGATGAAGGCGCAGATAGAAGGATAGAAATCGAAGGAGGGCAGTTTCGACATTAAAGATTGCGCCAGACTCTATCAAAAGCTTTTGATATGTCTAGCGAAATAGCAAAAGTTTATACATAAACACCATTTGTACTATTGAAATTTACATTTTGTCAATAAAACTCTTATATTTTTATAAATATATTGTTCGAAGGTGCGAGGTTTAATTTACAGCTCTGTTAACAGTCACAAATAACACATAACAGGTTATGTACAAACTAAAGATATCCGAGCGCTTCGATATCGGCGTCATGGATTTGAAGGTGATTTCAGCGGCGAGTGAAGCAATGGGTGTCGGTTGCAAAAGTTGTTTAATGGATCAAGTGGTTGCAGGCTTACAACAGCGATAAAGTTCTTGTTGAGCATGAAATGAAGATCGAAGATCGAACAGACGGATGTTGAGTGAGGCGAAAGTTGGACGAAGGAGGTCGAGTGAGATTAAAAGAGCGCCGTCGAATGAACCAAAACGGAGAGGAGTTTCTGCGACGAAGTTCAGAGAGCGATTTGGACGAAATGAGAACGAGCTGAACTGGACCCATGCTGTTTTTATAGACGTGCTCTAGTGACGTGGAAATTTACTGTGGTGCCAGAGGAACCTTACAAAAATCTACATCTTCCATGCCGGCTTCCACCCACGTGTTCGAATTTCACCACCTTGTTTATTTATTTTGGACACGATAAAAGGAGAGGGGGAAAGGAATTACCGGAATGTCACTATATATATATATATATATATATATATATATATATATATATATATATATATATATATATATATAGATACAGTGTGTGTGTGTGTGTGTGTGTGTGTGTGTGTGTGTGTGTGTGTGTGAATGAATTTTTGTTGCAGAAGGAAAAAAGAATTGTAACAAAATGTTGAAACTTGATATCAAATAAATACATGGTTGTTTCGCCTTTATATGAACATCACGAAAAACCAAAACTTTATTGTTCGACTCTGTGTGATCCACAAATCGTGAAAGACTTATCCAGATTTGGAATGTGATGTCACACAAGACCATTTATTTATTTATTATTTTCATTTGCTTTTATTTCTTCTTCTTTTATATATCTTTTTTTTATAAATTTTATTTGTTAAAAAGAAAATATGGATCCCTTTCTATGAGAAAAATTCATATGGTTGCTGGACGCTTTGCGATGCATATGATTTGAATTTCATTTCCTAATTGTATGAAGCTTTATATATGGAAGAATGTTTGCGTAAATACAGAAATATATGGGATGAATTTCACAATAAAACAGAAAGATATATATATATATATATATATATATATATATATAATATATATATATTATATATATATTATATACAACATTCGATTCCTTCCTTCTTTTGCCCTTTAAGAAATACTATCAACAATTGCCTTTTGCATATGTCACTGGCTTTCCTGTGCCATTCCTTACTTTTTTTTTTTTCATGAAGGTCAGATTTCGATGACCAACTATATTTTGAATATTTTTCCTTGGAATTCCCAATAAATGTTCAATAAAATTCAGGTCCGGAGACTCAGGAGGTTAGTCGAAACAGCGCATTTGTTCTTTTTCCAGCCGACTCTGGTTGGCAAGTGATGCATGGCATGGCGCATTGTCCTCTTCAAAAATAGCGTCACATTTCATCGACTTTGGAAATAATTTGTCGATGGAGAGTTAATTAATGCACATTTATATGAAATATATAAACTCTTAAAATTTTACCTGCGGTAATACCTTCATTTAAGCGTACGAGTATAAGGAGGAATTTTAAAGCTGCTTAATATATATATATATATATATATATTTATATATATATATATATATATATATATATCCCCGCAAGGGGGTTCTAAGCTCGTGCTCTTGAGTGCTCTTTGTGCTCGTTTGTACGTGCTTGTTCCTGGAGGTTTCACGTGCGCCCTCCCGGCCCTAGCACCCAAGGATGATGGGCTCGACCCTGCAGTCCTTGTCATCCTTGGTCTTTTTCCACTTCGACTGTCCCCCTCACCCTTTCTTTTTCCTCTGTCTTTCCTCTCACTTTTTCTTTGTTTTTCCGCCGAGATATGCCCTTTTAAATAGAGGCGAATCGGTTCTTCCCGAACTTTAAAAAAAAAAAAAATATATATATATATATATATATATATATATATATATACACACCTTTGGTTAGCTTCCGCCCTAATTGTTCATTCTGACGAAGGTCAACCTTTTCACTCCACCTTAGACCTACAGTTTAACGTGGAATCCGAACCACGCCCCATCAGCAGCCCAGCATCGTAACCACTAGGCCCCCTAGGGTAGCCATTTATCTACCAACCACTTTCTTTATTGTGTGAAAGGATGAACAGCTGGGTTTTGCTGCGCGCCGGCCGCCGTCGGGTCTCGAATCCGGGGCCGATGGATTCGTAGTCAGCGACGCTAACCACTACACCACCGAGGCGCATATACAGTATATATATATATATATATATATATATATATATATATATATATATATATACACAGTATATTTGTGTGTGTGTGTGTGTGTGTGTGTGTGTGTGTGTGTGTGTGTGTGTGTAAGGTAATTTATCTTTGTTCGACCACCTGATGAGAATATCATATATGCAGACAGGGAAATGAAACAAATATGATATATATATATATAGTATATATAAGCAAACAACCACAAGGAAAAGGAAACACAAAGTGGTTGTTTGTGGTTGTTTGCTTATTAATAAGGTCACGTGTTATTTTGTGATTCTAGTGCATATAGTATATATATATATATATATATATATATATACAGGGTGGCCCAAAAAAAATGGCACCAATTTTGAGAAGTGATATCTCAATAACCATTGCAGCTAGGGATTTAAAAAAACAACCAAATGAAAGATAATTTTTCTCTTTAAATACTTATTCTATGGCTTGATGGTTATAAGCCCATATAATGCCCAAAATTGGCTTCCAAAAAATATTCAAAAAAAAAGTTGCGCATTTATATTTATTCCTTTTAAGTTAAACCTAATTTTCAATAAATGGCTCAATCTGCCCTCCATTATGGTCAACCACAGCCTGTAATCTCGCCCTCCATTTTGAAATTGCCTTCGAGATCGTCACTTGTGAGAGATTTTCCCATGCAGCCTGAAT
Organism: Bathynomus jamesi; assembly: GCA_023014485.1. Lineage (NCBI taxonomy): Eukaryota > Metazoa > Arthropoda > Malacostraca > Isopoda > Cirolanidae > Bathynomus > Bathynomus jamesi. The sequence continues at coordinate 109,138 of JAJOZX010008819.1, read as the reverse complement.
TCGTTCACGAAGATGGTTCACATCACGGATTTTCTGACCATGGTAGACTTCTCTCTCTAAGGCAGACCACACGAAGTAGTCAATGGAGTTTAGATCTGGGTTGCATGGTGGCCAATTATTTGGTTCGATAAAACCAGGACAATTATTATTGAGAAATGTTATTGTTTCCTTGGCTGTATGAGATGGGGCTCCATCTTGCATGAACACAAAATCAGTGCTCGTCTCCTTGATCTCTGACAACATTGGAGACAAAATGTCATTACAGTAGTAAATTGAGTTAATTTTAACGCCTCGCTGAATAAAAATGATGGATGTTTTGTTCTCAGATGACGCTGCAAGGGAAACCATTATCGAATCTGAAAAGTGTTTTTTTTCACGCAAAAGTCGTTTTGGGTCAACATGAGTTTTTGTCGCCAGTGCTGCACGAACCCGATCATTTTGGGTATTTCGTGGTGTTTCGACCGTAAATCGTTTCTCATCAGAAAAACAAATTTTTTTCACACACATTTGACCGAAATCTTCGCAATAGATTTTTACATCGATGGAAACGTCTTTCTTTCACAGGCTCCGATAAAGCAGTAACCTTCACCCTCTTAAATGTTTTCAACCCAAGATCTTTTCGAATTATTCGCTGTACTGATGAACGTGAAATCCCGGTTTCTTTCGCAACTTCACGTTCACTTTTACTTGTTCCCGGTTGTTCCTCTTGACTTAAAACCATTTCATTTACTTTTTCAATGTTTTCTGGCGTTCTAATACTTTTTGGTCGACCACTTCCCGGACGCCGTTGACTGCTGCCGGTTTCTTTAAGTTTTTGTAAAAAATGTGCCACAGTTCTTTTTTTCCAATTTCTATTTGGAAATTCGTAAAGGATTCTGTTTAATGAATATCCTTTTTCTTCACGTAGTGCTTGTATAATGTTCTTATCAGATTCTCTCAATCCCATCTTGAGGGGTCTGGAATAGAAAAATTTCATTTAAAATTAGGATCAAGGAATAAATATAAATGCGCAACTTTTTTTTTTGTATATTTTGTTTGGAAGCCAATTTTGGGCATTATATGGGCTTATAACCATCAAGCCCTAGAATAAGTATTTAAAGAGAAAAGAATTATCTTTCATTTGGTTGTTTTTTTAAGTCCCTAGCTGCAGTGGTTATTGAGATATCACTTCTCAAAGTTGGTGCCATTTTTTTTGGGCCACCCGGTATATATATATATATATATATATATATATATATATATATATATTTTTTTTTTTATCCCATTCATAAGTTACACAATTTTCCACTCATTTTCGAACTTAACCCCAAAAGGATTACTCAATACCTTCATGATCTTTCTTCATTTACAAAAAACGTTTTGTTTCTATTCTTTTCAGGTTCCCACGAGCAACTCACATTGATCATAATGAAAAGTTCGCCCTTACATTAACTACACACACACACACTGTGTGTGTATATATATATATATATATATATACACAAAAATATATATATATATATATAATAATTAGGTTATCATTGTCAGCACCATCTCCTGGGAGTCGAACTCCCGACCTCAGTTTCTTCAGTTCGCTTATAAGGAAATAATGTTTGTTACCCACTTAGCTGTGGGCCATGGCGTATATATATATATATATATATATATATATATATATATTATATATATATATATATATATTTATATATATACTTACTTACTTTATGTGAGTTTGAACGACGGTTCAAGATCGACCTGCGGTCAGCCACTCTGCAGTATCCCGTCTCATTTTGCGGGACTTGTTATATATATATATATATATATATTATATATATATATTATATATATATATATATATATATATATATATATATATATATATATAATATATATTATAACAAGCGTATGTTATCAAACGTGATTATTTTTTATTTGTTATGAAAACAATAAATCCTGAAAATGCATGCTATTCCGATGTTGGCACATGTTAATTCGTCACGTAAGGTACAGTGAACCTTACGTAAGACACCTTTACTGATGTTGTTACATTCTTGTTGTATGTTGTCTTTGAAGTTTTGAGTAATTCGTGATCTTGTCTGGTAAACAACCGATTTAATAGTCGTCAGAGGAAGCTATATGTAATAAAATTAATTTTACTTTCTCTTGTGGAGGTATAATCAGTTATATTACTCATCAGCTATAAACTTGAAACAAAAAAGAAAACATTACTTTTCTATGGTAGCGGTCTTTTTTTGATATACCCTGTATATATTAGTGGCACTCATAATTATTCGTACAGAATATATTTATATTTATATTTATATTCATCCTTATCTTTTGTATCCTGCATAGAATAGTTGTGGAAAGTTTACTGTTCATTTAGAAAAATGTATCAAAAAAAAAAAAACAAGTTAAACTCAAATATACATTATAAAACAACAAAGAATTTGAGGTAAATAGAAAAAGAAGTTAAAATGCAAAAGTTTTCGTACATTTATTTACAAAATTATTTAATACTTTGAAATTTTTAGCCGTAGTTGGATGTTTATTGATTAGGGACTGTTGGTAATTCTGAATTCTTGAATTTTCTCTGTGAATCTTTATGGAAGACGGATGACTGTTCGAGCCATTAGTAAGCAATGCGTCGTCGTGGTAAAGTGCTGTCTACAAATCTTAAGAGATGTGTTATTGCTGCACACGAGTCTGAAAAGAGTAATAGGAAGATAAGAGAAGAATTTCGAATTACATTTACGACGGTTGGTGCAGTTATAAAGAAATGGAAGGGCTTTGGAAGAATCAAAACTGTACCAAGGTGTGGGTGACCTTGCAAGATTTTAGAACGTACAGCTAGACTGACTGAAAGAATAGCTACTGTGAATTCACGAGTGACTGTAGGTGATATTTGCCAAACATTAGACTGTCTAAGATCGATGTCCATTCCTCTACTGCATTATTTCTCAGCCGGATTTTCCCCACGACCACCGTACCAGGGTCTCAGGTCCTTATCATCCTACAGGAGTGAACAAATTCACGAAGCGGTTTATTTTTGTTTTTTTGCGCACAAATCACTACTAGAAGGGTAAACAAACTACGACCCGAGGTGTCGCGACCCACCGTTTGAAAAACACTCTTCTACTCTATGTCGTACATTGATAATGAATGTATTTCCACGGAAGGGTTGCACGAATAAAACCTCTGCTATGAAAAGCGCACAAAGAAGCTCGTTTAAAGTACACCAAGGATCATCAAAATGATGTATTTGCATTCTGGAAAAAAGTTCTCTCGACAGACGGGACCAAAATTAAATTATTGGGAACAACGAGCAACGGTATGTTTGGCGAAAATCAAATACTGCATTCGAGAAAAAACATCCTTCCTACGGTTAAACATGGTGGTGGTAGTGTGCATTTTTGTGGATGCTTTGGTGCTTCTGGTCCAGGAAAGCTTGTTGTCATCAATGGAATCTTGAATTCGAAGAAATATCAGGTAATTTTAGAAGAAAATGTATTGCCTTCAGTTCGGGACTCGCGAATGGGTCGCAATGTTGTAGTGTAACAAGATTATCCAAAATATAAAAGTAATGGTAAATGGTAATAAGTTCGGTAAAGTAAATGGTAAAAAGCAGTTCACCGCTTATCCTCCCCAATTACCTTTCTTTTGTGGCTTGTCTAAGGTTCGTAAACCTAACATCCCATTACGACTCATTATTTCTAACCTTGGCAGTGTTAATTATCGATTGGCCGAATGGCTCTCAAAAAACTTTTTGTTTCTCTTGGGCAATATTTCCAATGCCCATATAAAAACCTCCGCTGCCGATTTCCTAGATGAAGTAAGCAATATTAGTTTGACCAATGTTTTTACCTTTGCACTAAAGTTCCTGTTGAAACAACCTTCTCCTATTTAGAAGAGTTTCTTTATAAACAGGATAAATTTGGCCTTACCCTATGCCTAACAAACTCTTTTTTTTACTCTTTATAATTTAATTTTTAGGCAGAAGGACGGTCTCAGTATGGGTTCTTCTCTATCTGCTACACCGAGCAATTTATTTATGGAACTTTTTGAAAAACATTTCTTCCAGAAATTTTTGCTCAAGAAGTTCGTGCTATCAATATGTTGACGACATTTTTGGCCTGCTTCCGCTGGATTTGAATCATAATTACACAGGGTGTTAGCAAATTATGTTTCATAGATTAGTATACATATTCAGCACGTCAAAGTGAACAAAAAGTCATTAAAGTTTAATCAAAGTTTATTTACAGCAAGTGCTCAAAATGGTTTCTCTGCATCAGAGTACATGCTTCAACGCGTCGTTGAAAATCTTGCCTTATACGTTCGAAAACACCAACATGGTTGCGTATTGTTTCTGAACAGTCTTGAATACGTTGCCACAATTTATGTATGTTATTAACTTCTCTTGCATGAACAAGATCTTTTTAAATAACCCCACAAGAAAAAGTCAATTGCATTTAGGTCCAGAGACCTGGATGGCCAAGCGACTGGACCATGACGACCAATCCACCGCTGAGGATTTTGAGCACTTGCTGTAAATAAACTTTGATAAACTTTAATGACCTTTCATTTTAATTGGAATGTTCCTGCTAGCCCTTAGGATTTGTAATCTCTTTTATCTTGATTTTGAATTTTATTACACAGGAATTCTTTTACAAAACTGGGATATCCTCTCACGTTTATTGACAAAGCCTTGCGAGCTGACAAAATGGAAGTTTTATAGTTATACTAGGGAGATTAAGACTTTTCGGGATGCTCTGGTAGTTCCTTCTAATGAGCAGCCACTGCGGGACGTCGTTCGCCACCAACTTAATCTGGTATCACATATTTCTTATTCTACTCGTGGTCTCTTACAAAAGAAAAAAAAAGAATTATCTAACCCTTCTTCTAATACTGGAATATATAAAATTTCATGTAGAAACTGTTCTAGCGAAACTATTGATTTCAAAAGACGCCTTTATTAACATAAATATAGTTTAAATACGTGCCAACAAAAATTCATCCCTACATAGACGTCGTTCAAACAGCGAACATAATATTGATATTAATAATATTCAGTTACTTTTAAACAGTAATAATAATAATAAGTAAAAACTCGTTAAATCTTTAACTACAAAAAATATTGACAATTTTAATATAAAACAAGGAACTTTCTCACCCGATCTTATGACTAACTTTTGTCTCCTAAAATCTCCCGCTTTTCGGAACATTTTATGCGGTTTGAGTTGCCTGAAGCATGACATTTGTAGTATTTATCTTTTAAATTTTGACTCTAACTGTCAGTTTTAGTCTTCCCGCCTGAATGACAAGAGTAGGTTATCTCTAAAATCTTCTCGTTTTTCTAGTGTTTTATCTCTTTTTTTTTTTTTACTTTTGGAAATGTTATTTTATATATATATATATATATATGGAGGATGGGGGCGCTATTTATGAATGATTGTTTGGCAGTTTTTCTTTTCATCTGAAGTATTTGTCCGCAGGCAGGCTTACATGTTGTGTCGTTTCCCGCAACCGAAATGAGTATGACACTCCTGCTCCACACTGTCAATAGTATAAAGTTGGTAAATCATTAAAGTCGAAGTATGTAAATGGGCGTTTTGTTACTTTAATGTCCAAGTAATAAAGGGTTCTTAACAATGGTCGTGCGGGTTTCCTGTTTGATAAAGTTTTATGGTTAACAGATTAAAAACGAGAGCCAGTAAGTTTGCGGATAGTGTCTATGCGGTCTCCCATTTGAAACACAATTCAGATCTTAACCTTTCCTTAACCTATTTTGACTTGTAATAAGGGTTCAAACGGTTTAAAATTACTGTTTATAGTGCAGAGGTGGCTTGGTAAACGAGAGAGTTGCTCTATTAAACTTTCCATCTCGCATACAGCTTGGCACCCCCCGACTCATCTGGGATTATCCTGAGTCAGGTGTCTAATCTTCTTCAGAAAATGTCCATAGATGTTCATATTATTTAGAAAATGTCCATATTTTTAATTCTTTTAACGATGTTTTAAGTAATTTTACTCCTTTAACGAACGACCAGCTATTTTCCTACATAATAAGCATTAAGCAATAGAGTTCCTAATGACATCCAAATTTTTAACTGTTAGGTTCCCAGTTCAAATAGGTTCCAAATTTGGTACCATTTGAACACTAACCGGGGAATTACTGACTATTTTTGACATAAAAAAAATTGTATGAAAAAGGGAACCCATGTGACCATTGATAGGAATCTTTTATTAATTGGAACGTTAAAGTTACAAAAAGATCATTTCTGTATTCTGACTTGAATGATTTACATACTTTACTGTTTGCTATGTACAGACTTCAGATGTTCCTTGTATATATATGAGAGAGAGAGAGAGAGAGAGAGAGAGAGAGTCAACAGTAAGCCATCTTTTTCACCAGTTAGGTGGAACTTTGTAAATAAGTCGGATTTTTAGTACGACCCACATTTTTGAGTTAGGTTGTGCTAGGTTAGATTAATTTAAGTTAGGTTAACTCAAGTTAACCTAACCTAACGTAAAACAAATCAGAGGGTGTGTAAATCTGAGGAAGCATAAAGGACGACTTTTTTGACTTCGAGGTTTTTGAATTAAAATCCTAACGCGGGTGAAATTCGAAAAAATAATCATTGTGTACGGTAAAAACAAAAACGCTTTCTCTAAACTTTCTTATAGAACCCCCCCTTCCCACTTTAACACAAGCGAAAGTGATTAAAAATTTGAAAATATAGAATATATAACCTGTTAGACCTATTGTGTAAAAAATGGTCGCGGACGAAAATTTACACAATCTCTCTCTCTCTCTCTCTCTCTCTCTCTCTCTCTCTCTCTCTCCACAATATAATATATATATATATATATATTAGGGTCACTTATTTGTATGGTAAGAATTGAACCATCAAGAAGTTTCGGTCTGACCCTCTAGAAATGTGACATTACATGTAAAAACGCTGATTGTGAAGTTTCATGAGAAAATATTAATATTTAGAGGTCGCTCAAGGCCATTAAAATTTGATGACGCGTCGTTACTTGTCCAAATTGAAATGCGCTTCCTTTCTATGCCTCACCCAGGTATCATTTTAGTCGCCTTAATGGTAGGATGTGTTTGCATTAGTGTGTGTTATTTTAGTCTTTTAGTCCTCCCTGATATCAAAAATCGCATGGTCATATCTATGACTAGTGTTGATGGACAAGAGAACCCTCCAAAGCGTGTGGTTGTTGACCTGGATACTGTGAAAGAAAAAAGCTTGGAAAACTTTGTAACAAAAAACACAAAATCATTGTTCACGAAGCTCAACCTCCCAGATGAATTCTTGGAGAAAACTGCTAGCAATGGGAAGAGGATACCCATTACCAGACTGCGAAAGAGACTGTAAAAACTCTAACTGTAACAAATGACTTCGCTGAACGTGGAGTTGCTCTCATCCAGGATTTTTCTGGATACCTAACCAAAGATGAAGAACAACTCCAGTTTCTTCTCCAGGTTGTTGAAGACCATCGCCAGCATTGGCCATTGGGACAAAAGCATACCTTGAGTGGAAATAATGATTAATCATAATAATTACGCTACTGTCTGATGTTAATGTACGTCATCTTAATATTATGATAATGTCTTGTGCACTTCCTGCTAATGTAGGAACATAATAAATTGTTTAAATACGAGGGTAATTCAATAAGTATTTGCACTTTTTATTTTCACAGTTTTAATTTCACATCTGATAAATTATAAACACATCAATTCTCAACATAGTCAACCTGTTTCTCAATACACTTAGTCCAACGATCTACAAGCTTCCTAATACCATCACAAAAGAATGTTTTTGGCTGTGTACGTAGCCAGTCATGCACCGCCTCCTTCAGGTCATCATCGCCTTGGAATCGCTGTCCTCTCAAAGCGTCTTTTAGTGGTCCAAACAGGTAGAAATCCGAAGATGCCAGGTCTGAACTGTAGGCCGGATGGTCGAGAACTTCAAATTTACGTTCTTGAAAGCATTTTCTAGTCTGTGTAGCGGTATGAGGGCGCGCATTGTTGTGTAACGGAATAATACCTTCCGACAATCTCCCTCACCGTTTTGTGCAATTGCTTGCTTTAACTCATTCCGAAGCATGTCAGAATACGATGCACTTGTTACTGTAGTTCTACGCTCTAGATATGTTCGAGGATAGGGCCTCTGTATCCCAAAACAGTGTTAGCATAACTTTACCTGCTATTGTCGGAAGGTGTTATTCTGTTACACGACAATGCACGCCCTCATACTGCTGCACAGACTAGAAAATGCTTTCAAGAACTTAAATTTGAAATTCTTGAACATCCAGCCTACAGTTCAGACCTGGCACCTTCGGATTTTTACCTGTTTGGACCACTAAAAGACGCTTTGAGAGGTCAGCGATTCCAAGGCGATGATGACCTGAAGGAGGCGGTGCATGACTGGCTACGCACACAGCCAAAAACATTCTTTTGTGATGGCATTAGGAAGCTTGTAGATCGCTGGACTAAGTGTATTGAGAAACAGGGAGACTATGTTGAGAAGTGATGTAGGCCCTATTTATAATCTATCAGATGTGAAAATAAAATTGTGAAAATAAAATTGTGAAAATAAAAAGCGGATACTTTTTGAATTACCCTCGTACATTTGGAAATTATTTATATTCACACTTTCTGAGAATCTCGTATCCAATACTTCGAAGCCGTTGAGCGACCTCTAAATATTAAAATATCTCAATAAAACTTTGTACACAGTGTTTTTACATCATATTGCATACTTTGATGGGTCAGAGCACGGAAACTAAAAAGTTGAAAAAAGTGACACCCTAATATACAGGGTGTTTCAGGAGGAAAGGTCAATACTTCGGGAGGTGATAGTATCGGTCATTGTGAGAAAAAAAGTTCATATGAACATGTGTCTAATTCTGAATGGTTACGGAGATAGAGCTGTTTGAATCTACAAGTACAAAAGCATTGTTAATGGTAATCAAGAAAGAGAAACCAATTACTGTTTCTAACATTTAATGTTTAAACATTGGCATTTTGAATGGTATCAGATACAGAAATGAAAAATTTATTACAGTTTACAACACGTTTTCGAAAATCCCACCGTCAACCTCAATGCACTTTGCAACTCGTGTGCGAAGATCGCGTGTTGAAGATCGCGGGGGAGGAAGAGCTGCGCGCGCATCAGATTCAAACAGCTCTATCTCCGTAACCATTCAGAATTAGACACATGTTCATATGAACTTTTTTCTCACAATGACCGATACTATCACCTCCCGAAGTATTGACCTTTCCTCCTGAAACACCCTGTATATGATATATATGAAAAATAGGGAAGACAGAATGTGCAGTGTCTTTGAACTGAAAGTGGACAAGGTTAGACGAGGAATATCTTTAAATATATATATAATTCAACTTTTCAGGTGTTCCGCGCAATGAGTTCTCATTTCAGGAGATCAGGCTTGTTGTCCTCTCGAGTTGGCCTGGTGAAGTAGAAAGTTGGTTTCTTGCGCTCTCCACTTCACATAGCCAGGTACTCGCGACTCATCTGGCATTGTTCTGAGCAAGGCGTCCAGGGTTCTTTTGAAGATTTTCACCCCTATACCGCTCGTGTTATGTAGTTCCTTCGGTAGCTGTTTGAACAGTCTTGGACCTCTCACAGCAAAGCTATTTTCCTTCAGGGTTGAGGATGTTCTCTGTCTAGCCTTTAGTTTGGGAACACATACATTCTTCCTTTCCTAAATTTCACTGTTTTTTGAGTGGTTATAGTGTTGAAAGTGAGATTAGGGACTAGTTTTTCTATTATTTTCCGTGTGTAAATAATGGTGACTTCTCTCTCTCTTCTTTCCAACGAATATAAATTTAATTCACGTAACATCTGCTAGTAATTTTTTTTTTTTTTTGCATCCATTGATCTTGGCTGTGAAGCTTCTTTGAATCTCTTTCTAATTGTCTAATGTCTTTTTCTTTTTATATAGAGCTGTTAGACTGAGGAATACTCCAACTTGGGTATGATCAGTGTTTTCAACAAAGGAATCATTATATTCCTTTTCCTTCTTTTAATGGTTCTCAGTATCTATCCCGTTATTATTTTATTCTGTTTGCTGTTATCATATTTTGTGTTTCAAATTTCGCGAAGTCAGGTTTTATAAATTCTAAATCTTTTGGCTCGTGGTATTCCATGGATTTTAGTTCTTCCCTTCTTCCGTACCTTAATAGTTGAAATTTTTCAATGTTAAATTTCATATTATTGCCTTCTGAGCAATTATAAATTCTGTTCATGTCTGTTTGTGGAGATTCTATATCCTCTGGGTTTCTTATTTTTCTACTGATCTTTGTGTCATCGGCAAAGGATGTTACTGTGCTGTCATTAGTAACTTCATCACTTATATCAGTTAGCATGATTATACTACATAAATGGAATATTTTATTTCAAATGAAAAGAATAACATTTTATTTCAAAAGAAAGCTTTCAGTCTGCTTGAGAGTCCGAAAAACAATGTAATTGAAAGTAACTGACTGTAATTGTATCAATTACCTTGGTTTCCCAATGTAATTAATAACAATTACAATTACATTTTAGGTAGTCAATTACAATTACTTACGAATTACATGAAAAATGTAATTAATTACAATCAATTACAATTAAAATTACAATTACCCCATGCCCCCATGCATCAATGGTGTTGTTATAGCGTTCTATTAGCTGTGGTAGGCATGATATTCCTGATCGGAATCATTGTTGGTTATCATTTAATTTTTTCTGAGTCTCCCAAATGTCCGATTCTTTTTCTAACTATTCTTTCAAATATTTTGATGAAATGAGATATCAACGACACTGGCCTATAGATATTTACCTCAGATCGAACCCCTCCTTTATAAATTGGAACTATGTTCGCTCTCTCTTGTAATCAGTATAGTGTTCTATTTCGCTTAGTTTCCCTGCAGTTCGTGTGATATTATCTGTTGTGAAGTCAAAGTCCGTATACTTTTCCTTTGTAATTCTTCTTCAGTGAACGCATTTCCATCGCATATTAGTTTATTTTGTCAATCTGGGGATACTGAAAGCTGATTAATGCTGAGCTGTTGGTATTTCAGATACTTCTTTTAGATCATCGGTTAAAGCATTGTTTTCATTTTTTAAAGTCCGACAGTTGCATGATTTTTTATCTTCTTTTTTGCCAAATTATTTAAGTATTTTGATTTAACTTTTATCGCTTCTACGGCGTCATCTTCTTTCTCTTATGGTTCTTAATTTGATCCTGTATAACGCAATCTATGCTCTTCAGTTTTTCATTTATATTTTTGTGATGTTGTTGTCTTTGCGATTTCTTAATTTTTCAGTCATTCTCTTTCTCTTGCGGAACATTGACATCTTTTGCCTCTCAAAACTGTTTTTCTTTCCTTTTTGTTTTTTTTAGGCATGTTTTTCTACAATTTCTAGCGTCTTCTCCTCGAGGAATTATTTATTAGCATCTCTTCCGTTGGCTTGTCCTTAAAGATGATTGTCCAGTTTATTGATTCCATGCAATTTATAGCCTTGGAGTGAAGATTAAAAATTTCAAATTTGTCTCTTTCAATAGCGTATGTTCTTTCTTTCCCTGTTGTTTTCATATTGTTGTTATTTCAATAATGTTGTGATCTGATATTATTCACTAGTTGGGGATATTTCTGTTCCCTAATTTTCATTGGAAACCTTGAATTAGTTTAAAGATTTGGACTCTGAAGATTGGGTCCGAATTTGACTTGGTTAGACTTCCTTGGTAGTTTAAATCCGAGATTGCAAGGCCCACATAACACTTCGGTAGGCTCTTTTCTATGCATCACTACCCTTTTACCATAAAATTCTAATTTAATTATTACTGCGAAAAACAATTAATGAATGAAGGCAATATAAACTATTTTGGTCCACAGCTTCAGCAATTTTAATACGTTACTGAATGATGAGTATAAGAAGCAATTCGATTAACAGTTCACAATTATCTATTTCAAAATAGACACATTTTCAACAATGTGCAAAAATACTTCAAAATACTTCAACAATAAAATTTTAACACTTTTCTTCAAAGAATAATTTCCACCAATACAGATTTTAAAGTTTTAGATAGACTACTTAGTACTTAATATTCAGATAAATTTCAACAAATTACAAAGTCAAAGACTATGAGAAAAACGTATGACAATAATAAACCAAGGAATAATGATTTACACACTTCACACAATTTATTTTCCCAGGATTCCCTGAAAAGAAGTTTTCCACGTCTTAAATACTTTTATAAATGTGGTGGATTTTAATAAGAGTGAAAGCCTACAAGGAGGGACTAATTTATGTGTAACAAATCACTTCAGGGTATTCTGGCAGTTCTGGCGAAACAACTACTGTAATTGGTCCAGGTTCCAGGTTCCAGGTTCCAGAAATTGCTCACTTAATCCTGCGGATCAGCACATGTTTCCAGTGCAGAGCCTCTACACTGTATCTCCTATGATGTACTTAACCTTTACCGTCAACAGAGTCTTCTTTAATTTCCATCATTTTGGTGCATTGTAGAAGTGGTAGAAATCCTCTTAAACCAGTGGAAATACCATTTAAAACTATTTACTAAACAATTTAATTATAAAATTATTGAAATGTTTGTTTTAACAGTTTGTTAAATTTTTTAAGTGTAAAGTTGCTTATATTCGGTTATTAAATAGACAGGTTTAATTACATTTTATAACAAGCAGAGCCTTCGGCTCCCTGCCCTACAGACGGGGCTTGTGCTTCGCAAACTCGCCTACGGCGAGGGCACCTTCGCAGAGTACCGAGATGAAGACAAAAATATTTTACATTTTAAATATACTGTAGCTTCACAAATTTTTAACCCACTGGCTCAGAATGCGAAGCTCAAAAGGTTAGGTTACCCCTTTGGGGGGAGATCATTCTCCCTTTCCCCCCCAAAACCCCTCCCTCCCATTTATGCAAGCCTGGTGGTCTTACAGTTGTTGTTGTTGTTTAGTCGATCAGCCCACCCTGATCGAGCAAGCCGGCGGCACGCAGGTAACCGATCGCCCTCTCCGGAGTGGACCAGAGGTTCAGCGCACTAGTGATGTTGTTGTGTTTTTCGTGTTGTGCTAGAGCGGTACAGTCTGTCATAATGTGTTCAATTGTTTGTGGTGTGTCCTGGCACAGGGCAGGTGTCGTCTATGGAGTTGTCTAGTCTGTGTTTATATGTCCGTAAGTTGGGTGATGTCCACATCGGAATCGTGCTAAGTTAACTCGATCCGATCTGCTCAGGCTGATCTCTGACCTGTTAATGGGTGGCGCTTCGCACCTAGGACCGCATTCGGACCGAGTCGAGTCAGTGTTTTGTGGGTTAGGTGTGTGTGTATGTGTTTTCTGTACTGTGTGATGTCTGTGGGGCGTGGTATGGAATGGAGTATTTGGTTATAATGTCTCTCTGGTGTTACCTTAATGGTGCGAGGTGTCGGTGCATGATTGTACATGTAGTGGCAAGGTGTTGTGGGTTAGTTGTCGCTGCTGCCATGAATTGTGTTCCCCTCATGTCTAAATGTTCCCTAACTTTTAGTATTTTTGTTTCTGTGTGCAGGTGTTCTGTTGGTGTTGTTTGAGTGCATCCTGTAATGATACGAAGTGCGTTGTTTTGTATGTTTGTAAGGTTTTATGTGTGTTTGAGATAATGGGTGCCCAGCATGGGCTAGCATAGTCCATAACTGAGCGAATATATTGTTTGTATATGAGTGATGTTGTTTCCTGCTGGTGTCCAAAGTTTGTGCCTGTTAGTACCCTAAGCGTGTTAGTCTCGACGTACATTTGTTTTTAATGTCCTGAATATGGTTTGCAAAAGATAATGATGTGTTGTATGTGACACCAAGTATTTTGGTTCTGTGAGTGTGTGGAATGTTGATGTTTAGTGTAAGCTGTGGAATTACCTGGTGTTCTATTGTGTTGCTTGTAAGCAAGGTGATGGTTGATTTTGTGGGCGCTACTTTGAGTCTATGTGTGTGAGCCAGTCTTGTATACTGTTTATGTATGTTTGTAGGTTATTTGTAGCGGTGTCGATGTTGTTGTAGGTGGATGTTAGAGTGATATCATCTGCATATGATGATAAGGTAAGCTTCTTATCTATGGGTGTGGAATGTCATGCATGTATAAGTTGAAGAGTGTTGGTGAGAGAACAGAGCCTTGAGGGACCCGTTCGGAAAAAGCTTGTTTTTGGATGACTTGCCATTAAATGTGACATGTGAGTATCTTCCTGAGAGATAGTTGCTCAGCCACCTTTTGGTGTTATTGTGCATGTTTGTGTTGAGTATTTTGTTTATGAGAGGGAAGCGTGGGATAGCATCAAATGCTTTACTAATGTCTATTGTTGCTAATAGTGTACGTTGAGCTGGTCGTCTGGAGTTGATGCCATCCATGATGTGCTGCGTGAGGTTAGTGAGTAATGTCGTGGTTGAGTGGTGAGGTCTGAATCCATGTTGAGTAGGCGATAGTGGAATGTGTGGGTTGGTGATTTGTAAGATTAGTCTTTCTGTTACTTTGGAAGGTGGGCATAGTAAAGTAATGGGTCTATAGGAAGCTGGTTCTGTTGGATTTTTGTTTGGTTTGAGTAGTGTAATAATTTTACCTTGTTTCCATATGTCAGGAATAATACAGTGTTGGTATGAATATGTGCTGATATTTGCGAGAGCTAGTATTCCTTGTGGGCCCAAGTGTTTAAGGTGTATGTTAGATATGTTGTCTGGTCCAGTAGCCTTCGAATTCTTAATGTTTTTGATGATCTTGGTGGTCTGGTCTGTATTGAAGGGTGTAATGGTCGTGTCGAGTCTGTAGGTTTTCTTGTGTCTGGCTGTTTGTCTGTCTGCGTGTTTCTGGTTGTTGTCTCTGTTTAAGTGACTTATCTTTGCGTAGTGATTAACTAGAATGTTAGCTTGTTGTGTGTATGTTGGGATATTATTTTGGCTGCGACAGATAGCCGCGTGTGAGGTGTGAATGCCGCTGTTAGAGTGGGTAATGCTGTTTATAGTCTTGTATAGCCTGGATGTATCTGTGGAGTGGTTTAGTGTTGTTATGAATTCCCTGAATGTTTCTGTTTGTTTTTCTTTGAGTTTGTTGTTTATTTCTGTGTTGAGCTGTTGTATCTGCTGTTTTATGGCTTCTGTGTGTGGTGTTTGTGTGTTATATTTGAGGTTGTTACGTTGCCTTATGAGGTGGGCTATTTCTCTAGTGTAATTTGGGTTGTATTTCCTAATGTTACCCTTGGGTATGTATTTTTTGCATTATTGATAATCTGATTAAATGTCTTGAGTGTTGTATTGATGTTTATGATGGGTGTGCTGTTTAATATGGTGAATTGTTCCTCAGTCTGTATTTTGAACTGTTCCCAATCAGCATTAAAGATCACGAAGTGATCACCAGCTCTACCCGTAGGGTAGGAAGCCAAAGAAGCGACTTGCTTTATCAAGAAAGTTTTATTAAAAACATTTTAAAGATTTAAATACCTGTTTTTAACTTCTGAAATGAATTAAATCAATTCTACATCAGGTCACTTAATAATAAAAGGTTTGCTTGGATTTGAAATTTAATTACTGAAATTAGATATAGATAAATTTAAATATGATCAAATTAAAATTTCCTACGCAAGTTATTGTTATGTTTATAACAGTCTAATATCTCGCAAAGTGTTTTAAATTATTTAAGTTACAGTTAATTCTAGTTACGGTTCAATTATCTTAACGTAATTTAAGAACAATTCAAATGACAAATTTCCTTACAAAATCGTTGTAATGTAATGACAAAACAGGGAATGGAAGGCAGACTTAGAATGCGAAATTAGAGATATAAATGGATGCCTAATTTTAAGGATGCCAAATTTTAAGGATGCCTAATTTCCTTCAGAGGTTAGGTACAAGTACAGATAGGTACACATATAAAAGAAAGAAAAAATTATAATGAATGAAATCAACGCACATTTAATGAAAATTGAAAATGCAAAGTTAAAAAATGTGCAAAGTTAAATAAATCAAATTAAAAAAAATAAAAATAGAAAAATGAAAGGTAAAAAATGCGAGTAAATACACATTGCGAGTAAATAGCAAACAACAGTAATAACTTACTGTCATTTCTTTCATATGCTTTTCACGTGTAGAAATATCACATCCTCTTTTTCGTCTTACTGTTTGACTCGAAGTATGTTACAGTTGTCAATTTGTATTTCTATTTTGTCGATACAAGACTCACAGTTTTCACAGTTCGCCTGGCAGTACTTCAGATGAGTGTCCGTGAGGCATGTCCAGTCTACTCTCGTTTCTTGCATGAGTCTTTTTAGGTATGTGATTTTGTCCAGGGAATGGTTTGGTTTTAGTCCCTGTATGTTGGCTCCGATAATTTTTATTTATTTGTTTTGAATTTTCTCTTTATGTAGTTTATATACATATTTACTGGAAGCCTACAACCATACGTTTTTGAATAGTTGTGTAAGGTTCAATTTGGGATGAGGAATTTTTTTTGTTTTTAAAGTATTTGTATTTTCGGTCCTTTTTCTTTCCAGCAAATACAGATTTAATTTACATAATCTTTCTCAGTAATTTAGTGCTGTAAATCGGCGTTTATGTTGTCTAAGGAGTTTGTATGAATTCCTTCTAATTGACTAATTTCTTATATATATATATATATATATATATATATATATTATATATTATATATATATATATATATATATATATATATATACACACACTACATAGGAACGTTTTGGTATCATCAAAATGTTTTCAGTAAAAACTCTACAGTCGTAATTTTTCTTTGAAAGGTTCCAACTATCGATCCAGATATTCTTTTTGCTTTGTTCATTGCTGTAAACTTCGCATCAATGGTCTTTATACTCCTAAATTGTTTGTTTCTGAATTTCCCTGAATATTTTGTTCATTTTGGGCATCATAGTTCAAAGATTTTAGTTCCACATTTTTGCTCTTTTTGTATCTTAAGAGCTGAAACTTTTCGCTGTTAAATTTTATATTTGTTTTGACCATCTGTATAATATTCTATTTGCGTCCGTTTGTAAAGACTTAATCATTTTGGATTTTAATTTGTTAAATTTTGTATCGTCAGTAAATTATGCTATGTGCTATTTTTAGTAAATTATATCTAGTATATTGGTTAGCGTGATCAAGATTAATGGTGGAGAAAATACTTTTCCTCGTGGTTTTGAACTACGTACCTCCGATTCTGATGATATTCCTTGGACTGTAACAACTTACTGAGGCTCTCTAAGGAAGCTCTATATCCATTTTTCTACTTTACCTACTTTTCATACTATTATTTCATGATTACAGTTGTTGAATGTCTTGTCAATGTCTGTGTAGTATATTGCAGCATAAATTTTTTAGGGTATCACTAATATTGTTATGCTTTTTGGGTTGATGGGGGTTGTTTACCTCCTTCGCAACATCTAAGGTTATATGATGGAGGGGATCTACAGCTTTACGTGGAATTCGAATCACGGGTAGCTACATAAGCTGGACACGGAGGACGGTCTCCTATCCAATGTCTCCTCCCACTGTCGCTTACCTTCGTTGATCTACGGGAAGCGGTATTACGACACTAGTATTGATGTAGCCCTGATATTGTTATAATATTCTATTAGTTGTGATACGCACGCGCTCTCTGATTGAAATTCATGTTAGTTCTTATTAAATCTTTCTTGCGCCCTCGAAAAGTCGTAGATTTTCCCTCTAATTATGCTTTGAATATTTTGGTGAAATAAGATGTCAGTGACACTGGTCTATAGTTCTGTGTTTGAAATCTTTCCCCTTCTTTATATATACAGGAACAATGTTCGCTCTCTTCAGGGTGTCCGGTATTTCTTCTACATCCAGAGATCTCCATAACCATTACGGGGGACAAACTATTCAATTCTTTCACTTTTTATTCAGTGCATGTAGCCTTCTATTCGTGATTTCAGATGCCAAATGAAAGTCTTATATTCTCTCCTTGTCACTGTTTTTCAAAAGATTCATAGTGAACTCTTTATTTTTAAGATATTCCCTTCAGATCATTGGTTTGTTGTATGTTCTTTCCTTGGAGGTTCGATAGTCCCGAGATTTTGTTTTCCTTTTCTCATATTAAGTTAGAGAAATATTTGGGTTTTCCTTGCCCGTTTCTGCAGCATCTTCTGCTCTTTCTCAGCTAGATCTTGTAGGTCATGGTCAATATTCTCCAGATTTTCAGTGATTACTTTTTAGATGGTATTGTCTCAGTAATTTTTTAATTTTGCAGCTACTCTCTTTCTTTTGTGGAACTTTGTTCGCTTCCTGGTTCAAATTTTTTCGCTTTGATCTTCGTCGCAGAACTTTTCATTTTGAGTATTTGGAAGTATATATATATATATATATATATATATATATATATATATATATATATATATATATATAATTTATCTGTCAACAGGATTTGAACAATAGATAAAAGAAGGTCCAGGTTAAAATCCTGGTGAGGGATAAATTTTGCATATGCAAATATGAACAGTTATGCGTTTATACTTCCATCTAATGGTTCCTCGTGTTTGCCAAATAGATCTGAATTAAATGGTGTCCATTGGCTCAAGTGCTGGGGGTTAATAATGTAAAAATACATCTGGACGCGAAGGCATTATGTTTTTTCTTTGGGTGTCGAAATGTCACCAAGTTGTTATTAACTTTATTTTGTCATAGCTGACATCCGAGTATTCTGTCATAGCTGCATCCCTGACTCAGAGGGCCCGGGTTCGAATCCTAGTGAGGGATAAATTTTGCATATGCATATGCAAAATTTATCCCTCACTAGGATTCGAACCCGGGCCCTCTGTATCATATATATATATATATATATATATATATATATATATATATATATATACACACACACACACCACGATGATTGTCGTCAAGAACGAATGGCAAAGCTCACTAGTAGAATGCTAGAACGTGTATCACTTTTACATAATGTAAAGGGGAAAGCAACACGATTCTAAATATAGTGATTCAACAAATGTCATTATTTACTGACTTTTGTTGTCAAATCAAAAACTATTGAAAAAAAACCCCGAAAGTGTCTATTTACTTTTGTCAACCCTCTCGCTCTCTCTCTCTCTCTCTCTCTCTCTCTCTCTCTCTATCTCTCTCTCTCTCTCTCTCTCTCTCTCTCCTATATATACACATACTGTTAGTACTATATTAGCTGTCAATATTTGCTGCCAAGGTTCTGCGTAACTGTTTGATTTATTTATCATATTTGCAACATGTTTTTGCATGTATGTACAACCTCCTTTCCTTCTTCTTATTGTGTTATTTGGTAATATAATGTGGTTGTCCACTTCTTTATCATTTTTGTCAATACAGTATTCACGTTCTCACACTTTCTTGACAATCTTTAAGATGTTTCAGGACGCGGCACCTAAATTCAGCAATCATTCTTTTTTATTTCTCTTAAAAGTATAAAAGTGGTTTTGCTTTAAACCTTTTTGCACTGCAAATGTTGGAGAGAAAATACTGACTCCTTAGTCATTAAATAAATTGCTCATTCATTTACTCAGATTATAAGTTACACGCACTCATTTCATAGTCTACTTCTCCACTGACGGGTTAATTGGGGAGTGCCTTGAGAGTTCTTGCGATTGCTTTAAAAGCTTTGGTAAAGCGTATATATTTATACATAATTAAAAAAATAGGTACTTGTAGGTTATCTCCTCCCCCCCACCAATTTTGACAGCATATTTTCGTTAAAACTAACGAAAATATCACGACTTAACCTACTAATTGTCCAAGGGCGTACAGTTGATCTATTATTATTATAACTTGTTTGTTTCTGGAATAGTATTTACTATTTACTAATAGATCAACTGTACGCCCTTGATAATTGGTTAGGTTAAGTCGTGATATTTTCGTTAGTTTTAACGAAAATATTCTGTCAAAATTGGTGGTGGGGGGAGATAACCTACAAGTACCAGCGTATATATTTATACATAATTTAAAAAATACTGCAATAACAGTGCTCACAGCAATTACAAATAAATAAAATATAAGTAAAGTTAAGATAATTAATATTAACATAAGATTAATATCTTTTGGCTTAAAATTAGTTAGCGAATATTTAGAGTAACTGGTTCAAAGAGTGAGCATGTAATTGGTAAATTCGATATTCTTATAAAACTTTGTGATAATAACTCTTCTAACTGTACTCAAATTTAAAACTTTTCAAAGTAATTTGTAAGAAAACTGCTGTGTTTTAATTTTAATAATGTAATACGCAAGCAGCATATTTGATATCTAGATTAGAAAGGCGGAAATAATAAAGCTCAGGGTCCATATTTTACTTATATGTACCAACCAACTATTTCTGACATTGTTTAGTAACTGATTGAAAATTAGTTTATTATGTATCATACCTAAGTCGTATTTACCTAATACTATAGTTAAACATTTAAGATAAAAAGTAATTAACTCGTAAATTGCGTTTCATCTGTCAGAAAATGCAAAACGAAGAAAGGTAAATGAACCAATGACAGCGACGCAAATCTTGACCTCATACTTTAATCTTGGGTCGTCTCGCCATATCCTAAACTATGTTACATTATTACAGACACGAATTATCTTTGGATCTTTTCCGTTTGACTGCCGCCATTGAAACATAATTAAACTTTTTGTATTTTGTATTTTAACTGAATGTCTTGATACAAAATAGTTACTTTATAAAAAGCTTTTCTTAATTCCCCTTCAATTTTGTTTCTATAAACAATTTTAATTACTTTCAGATCCATGCTTAATTTTTAAATTTTAATCGTGTACTCAGAAAAATAAGGGATCACCTGAAGATCAGGGCCTCCAGCCTTCTTTAGTAGCTTTATAAGGCTAACTAACAAAAATATCACGACCTAACCTAACCATCGTCAAGGTCGTACAGTTGACCTAACGATTGGTTAGGTTAGGTCGTGATATTTTTCGTTAGTTAGCCTTATAAGGCTAAGTAAAGAAGGCTGGGGGCACTCATCTCTTATGTTTCAGTGGCGGCAGTCAAACGGAAAAGATCCTTATCTTTATAATGAAATCAATATTTAAAAAAAAATAAAACAATTTAAGTTTTAATTCGTATCGTATCAAAAAAAAAAAAAAAAAAAAAAAAAAGTCACGGAGACTGTATAATTATACCTTAATAATTATGTTCTACTCATAGAAAGGAAATATTTTCAGTGAATCCTTTGGAATGAAAGAAGACGCAATTTAAACGTTAAAGCTTCTAAATGAACAATAGTCATGCTTTACAGGTTTATACTCACTCTTAATTGGAATCTTCATATATATATATATATATATATATATATATATATATATATATATATATATATATATATATATATACACTCGTATATGAATTAGTGTTAAATTTCAAATTGTAATGCGAATATACAATTACAGGAATGGAGGGAGCCGTGATTTGGTTGATACTGGTTGCTTTTTCAAACACTATGAGCACACGCGCACCCCCCTCCCCCCAAAAATGGAAGCGAGCATTTAACTTATACTGTATTAACATCCTCGTAAATATATACTCCAGGAGGTAGTGTATTTGATGTAAATATACCACAAATTATGTTATATTTAGCTCACCTGAAAAGTTAACTTTAATTCCTTCGGTAGGCCATATTTAGCAATTGAGGGAGAGAATAAAATCTAGGAAGGAGTCCAGGTTACTTAAAGTAAGAATAGATTTCAACATGATTATATGAGTTTAATGAGCTCAGTTTTGATAGTAGCCTATACAGTCTGTCAAAAGAAACAAAGCATACTCCAGAATGAGTTACAGAACTCGCAAATAGTTGGAATGATGCCCTTACCAGGACTGGATCACCTGAAGATCCGTCACTCAAGCCTTTTTTAGTTAGCTTTATAAGGCTAACTAACGAAAATATCACGGCCTAACCTAACCAATCGTTAGGTCAACTGAACTGTAGCCCCTTGACGATTGGTTAGGTTAGGTCGTGATATTTTCGTTAGTTAGCCTTATAAAGCTAACTAATAAAGGCTGGGGTGACGGATTTTCAGGTGATCCCCAGGATTATTTTCTATTTTGTAATTTTGCCTTTTCTGAATTCCACTTTCACTGTCTTTCAGTATTGGAAGTTTCATTGTTTCATTGCTGTGAGGTCATTTGTGAAGTTTACTTTTATCTGTGTCGATAGGTACTTTTACGAGTGTTTATGAAGCTTCTTTTTGTAATACACAGGCCTCGCTTCAAGAACTCCTGTCTGTGATATCTCTCCTTATTAATATACATGTTGGATAATTTTTATAAGACTAATAGTATCGCTGATATCGAAAAATTACTTCAGTGATTTGTTCATCTTTTCATATTATTTGTTTAAATCTAAGGTGAAAAATTTCATCTATGGGTGATAATAGAAGCACATAATATAATTAAAAGGCAGAGGATGTAGCCAGAAATTGCATCTTATGGCCATGGTTTCGTCAGTGTCAGAGTTGTTTGGATTTTGCAAAGATTTTTGTTATGTTATTCACTACAGTAAAAAATATTTTGAGTTTCCTTTTTGGGTATGAGAAAGGGGGTTTTGAGGGATAGGGAAAACACGAAAAATGGTTTCAGTTTTCCAGTGGAGGCGAGTAGGAGTATAACGAGGGACGAAGGGTCACAGTTGTATCTGATTGATCAAAGGAAGAAATGCCGAGGGGAATAACTAAACGAGGTTCAGTCAAAACACTTTGGTTGGTACAAATCCTGTACACTGCGTTACAACTCAGTGACGTGACAGATAACTTGAAGCCACTACGCCCAGTCGAAGCTATCCAGTCAAGAAAATAATTTAAATATTTAAATTCCGCTTCACGTGGAATCCGAACCACGACCACCACAGGCGGTCAGAAATTACGAAGTCCTCGCCCGGACTCGATCTCACGACCTGATCAGCAGCCCAGCGTCTTAACCACTTGTCATTCAAGATACCCATTTATTTCCTAACCAATTTTTTTTAATTGTATGGAAGGGTGAACAGCTGGGTTTGCTGCGCGTCCACTGCCATCACAGGGAATCGAACCGGGATGGTGGATTTGTATTCAGTGATGCTAATCACTACACCACCGAGGCCCATACTCGTGTGTATATATATACATATATATACACAAACTCAGAATGGTCCCCTGAGAAACTATATGTTAAACAAAGACCGTGCATGGAACCAGGAACTCTTCTGGAAAATCCACTATAGTTCGAATAAGTACTTATTCGAACTATAGTGGATGTTGTAATTTCCCAGAAGAGTTCCTGGTTCCATGCACGGTCTGTGTTTAACATATATATATAATATATATATATATAAGATTTTTTATAAACTGAGAAGCTGAGCACCATTTTATATATATATATATGATCATCTGAAGATCAGGGCCCCCAACTTTCTTTAGTTAGCTTTATAAGGCTAGCTAACGAAAATATCACGACCTAACTTAACCAATAGTGAAGGGCGTACAGTTGACCTTACGATTGGTTAGGTTAGGTCTTGATATTTTCAGGCCTTTTCCAAAATTTGGACTGTTTCCTATTTTATTGAAAATAAGATATTTAATGTAGATTTGTACGTTGATTTAAAAAATGTAAGTATTGTTTTGGAGAAATTATTATTTTAAAAGTTACACGGTGTTCTAGTTTACGTATATATATATATTTTTGCTACCCGCACGAAGGGTAGAAAAAATAACTGAATGCCAGGTTAGGTCAACTGAATACTGAAATTTCGGAAAAGGCCCATATTTTCGTTAGTTAGCCTTATAAGGTTAACTAAAGAAGGCTGGAGGCCCTGATCTTCAGGTGATCCGAACTTTTTTTTATCAGTAAAGATAAAGCTGCAGTTAGTTTATCTCAATTCAGTTATCTTGAAGTTAAAATAAACTAAAAGTTAAAATAAAAAAAAAAAATTCATCCACTTTTTAGATACATCATTTTTTTGTTGTTTTTTAAATAATTTGTAAAATTGTTAAAACAAACCGTGATGAATAATGATGAGGAAAAGTGTTGTTACTCGTTTGTTGTTGATGAAAAGTGAATTCATTTATTTATCTTAATTTTTAAGTTATGAAATGGGGTTCAGCGTAGGGGTTTGAGGGGTTTAAAATGAATTTACTATTTACTTTTCATCATCAAGAGGAAACGGACGTTTTCAAGTTTATGTACCGTTTTCTACAATGTTGGCTTTTATGCAACTTTCTAGTGTTTCTTTGCTTCTGTTAGGCACAGCATAGAGTAAAACAGAAGGTTAGGTTAGGTTAGGTTAGGTTATCAAGAACTTACCTCTCTTAAAAAGTTGTTATAATCGACGGCGGTTGTATGACCAATCAAAAATAAATTATATGAAAAACGGTACACAAACTGGAAAAGGTTCGAGGAAACTAGCTGGGAAAAAGTTAAAATAAACTATTGATAAAATAAATGGTACAGAATGTGGATAACCTGAAATAATGTTTATTATATTATATTGGTTCTTTAGCTTTTGGCCTTACAGGGCTCGCAGATTTACTGAGAAAGGTAATATAGATCTTAGTGTAACGTGCAGTTTAATACCATGCTATTATTAAATTATCATTAATAGCGTAAGTATTAGAAATGACCTTGAAATTGCAACTTTTAATAAAAGATAAAACGACATTTATAAATTGGGATTACCTGAAGATCAGGGCCCCCAGCCTTCTTTAGTTAGGCTAACTAACGAAAATATCACGACCTAACTTAACCAATGGTTAGGTCAACTGTACTCCCTTGACGATTGGTTAAGTTAGGTCGTAATATTTTCGTTAGTTAGCCTTATAAGGCTAACTAACGAAGGCTGGGGGCCCTGATCTTTAGGTGATCCATAAATTGTAGTGAGTGAATGGCTGAAGTAAAGAAACTGTGGTACCTCACAAATGCTACATTATTCAATCATTACAGATTTTAGCGTATTTTCAAGTGCACTTTAGATCGGAATATTCCTCAAATCAATATTGAGTCCTTCCATAGTTTCAGAACGACATACATTCTGAAATGAGATTAGTCTAGGTTTATTTTCACTTCTGGTTGAATAGGCATGATGTGTTATGGTTTTAATGGCAGAATTTCACCCAAACCAGAGGGCAGCACATTATAACATTATACTGTGGAGGACAAGAGTTTGATACAAATTTACTAGGACGTGTTTGGTAACAATACATTTGAGTTTAAACACAATTAGAACACTGCTAGAAATCTCCTTGAACATTTAAAGCGTGTAATCTGTTCATAGAAAGTGTTTGTGAACAAATATATGAAGAAACTTTGGTTTAATTTATATTCTTTCAGTGCAATAGAACTAGTGATTGATTCATTCAAGGGGCACTTCGCTATTAGCTGAAAGTCACAAAAACTTGCCTTTTAAACATTTGGAAAGAACGAGTCAGCCAATCATCAACTTTGTAAATTTAGTGAAAATATTTTTTACAGAATTTACATCTTTCTACTGTAAAAATAAATGTAGGTACATATTTGGTCTGTGAAAGGTCAGTGATGTACAATGACAACAATAATGGACCTGAATCGGATCACTGTGGAACACCGTAATTAATATTCAATTTTAAGAATCATACCTTGTTTACAGAAAAAACTAAATTGAAAAACTACAAAGCCAATGATTAACATTGCTACTATGGTTGTAGCAGCACAGTTTATTCAGAAGAATATCATGGTTTATAACAGAAATCGTTAACTGACAGCTCTGCCCTTGAAATATTTATTGGAAAGCTCTCGAGAAATGAATAAAATACAAACAGAAATCATAAAATATTAAAAACAAAGATTTAAAATAAAACAAATAATATTTTTAGTGACTCTTTTTTCATTATTTGTGAAATGTTTTATCATTATTGACACCATTACATTGTACTGTAATAACATATTGGCACCATTACATTTTACTGTAATAACATATTGGCACCATTACATTTCACTGTAATAACATATTGGCACCATTACATTTCACTGTAATAACATATTGGCACCATTACATTGTACTGTAATAACATGTTGGCACCATTACAATTCACTGTAATAACATGTTGGCACCATTACATTGTACTGTAATAACATATTGGCACCATTACACTGTGTTGTAATAACATATTTGCACCACTACATTGCGCTGTAATAACATATTTGCACCACTGCATTGTGCTCTAATAACATATTGGCACCATTACATTTCACTGTAATAACATTGGCACCATTACATTTCACTGTAATAACATATTGGCACCATTACATTGTACTGTAATAACATGTTGGCACCATTACATTTCATTGTAATAACATAATTTGTTTAATTTTTTACGGGCAGAAATTCTGAGTCATTATTATTTTGAATTAAATTATTTTTCACTGAAGAGATCCGGTCCCCACAATTCTTTTGAGTGAAAGAAAGTAATCCCTGAAGCAAAGAGAAGTTGGTCATCCCTGGTTTAACATTAAAGGTTTTGCTCAACTCTACAGGGTGTGTATAAAGTAACGCGAATGAAGAGACAAATTCGATTTGAACTGGTTTAAACTATAACACAGGTCAACAAAAAAACATTTTTTTTTCGTTGCCAAGGAAATTCGTACGAATTTAGGGTATTTTGGGGTTGCTGAATTCCAAAATGAAAGTAGTTTTTCCGATTTGGCTCTAGTTCTTGAGATAATGAATACCCTCAATTAATAGGAAACGTAACCATAACGCGTGCATATGGGAAACTACCGGAACATTCTAGATGGTGAGACCGAATAAAATGCCATTATGTATTTCATGTGTTTACTTTTGTATGATTTGAGACAATTTCAATGCGATTTGTAAGTAGGCTCCGCCTGAACATTAAATTTTTTGCATTTTTACGTGTTTCAATGGGGTACCAATTATCTCATAAATTAGAGCCAATCTAGCAAAACCGATGTCATATTCGGAATCAGCAACACAAAGTTACCCCAAAATCACTCTAATATGATTGGCAATAAAATGAGTGTTGACCAGTGTAATAGTTTCAACTTGTTTTTAATCTCGTAAAAATATTTTCAACACCTCTTATAAACCTTATTATCAGGGCCCCCAAGCCTTCTTTAGTTAGCTTTATAAGGCTAACTAACGAAAATATCACAACTTAACCTCACCAATCGTCAAGGGCGTACAGTTGACCTAACGATTGGTTAGGTTAGGTCGTAATGTTTTTGTTAGTTAGCCTTATGAGGTTAACTAAAGAAGGCTGGGGACCCTGATCTTCAGATGATCCTTATTATCGAATACACAGCTGTTATGAAGTACGTGTAATGAATATTACTCGTCTATGTTCACTCGCGTTAATATAATTCAAATCGGATTTGTCTCTTCATTCGCGTTATTTTATACACACCCGGTATAAAAATAGAAACCAAAGTTATTCTGTATTGGTTAACTGAATATTATTAGTAAGATTTAAGATAACATTTTCGACATTCATATTCAAATAAAGATAACAGATTAAACTTTTTTTTGTTGAATACAAATAATGAAGAAAGATTTATGATAGTTATCGGTCAGCGAAGGATAATTTTTCAAAACGAGTTGTTGTTGTATATCAAATTTTTAGTACGGAAAGAAATATATATTTGCAGATACTTTAAAGATAGTTCAGTTGATAATTACAGCCAGGACATTCGATATTTTGGGTCAATCCCAGAATAGGCACCTGATGTACCTCAATCCCAGATGAAGCACCTGCGTTCAACTTCAATCCCAGAATAGGCACTTTGCAAGGATTTAAATAAAAAAAACCTGATGATTACAAATTTATTGTTTATACAAAGTTTATTACAAATGTAATAAAGGCAAAGTATAAAAGGTTTAAAGTGGTTTAATGAATAAAGAAAAATTTTAGATAGTATAAATTCCTGCAATATGAGCCCGAATGTTTCTGAATCCATCTGAAACAAATCTATCTTGCCACATAAATTGGTATCGATATAGGTTAGGTTAGGTTAGGTTAGGTTAGGTTAGAGTTGATTTTTTCAAATATTGATAAAAACAATGAAATTATATCTCTAAAAACTGTTTATTTTTTTTCTCCTCAATCCCAGATTAAGCACCTGTGTTTTGCCTCAATCCCAGATTAAGCACCTAAAAATGATTTCAGGTGCCTATTCTGGGATTGATCCAAACTTTTTTTTGTTAAATACAAATAATGAAGAAAGATTTACGATAGTTATCGGTCAGCGAAGGACCATTTTTCAAAACGAGTTGTTGTTGTACATCAAATTTTTAGCACAGAAAGAAATATATATTTGCAGATACTTTAAAGATAGTTCAGTTGATAATTACAGCCAGAACGTTGGATATTTTATAGGAATAATGTAGAAAAAGTAGATAAGTTTTTGAAGTAAATTTGGAACTATATTTTAAGGAAACGAAATGCAGATACGTCTCACGCAAAATACGACAAACGCAGAACCTCTCCGAAACGAAGTGGTTACGTAGCATGTTAAGCAAAATCAAAAGATAGTTTTAAAATAGACAGAAGAACTGAGGAAGTGCAGCAAAATTGAGTTTAATGATTTGCAAGAAGAGAAATAAGAACAATAAAGTGTTTGTAGTGTTTGTGTTGCATTAAGAAAAATATGACGGATTCGATAGGTTTGCCGAGTGATAAAACTCAGGTACTCATTATGTTGATCATGATGAACGAATGGGAAAAACAATAAATGCATTTTTTCTGTCATAATACACGAGTGAAAATATAGTTAATAATTTAAATTAATAATTCCGGGATAATGAACCCCTGAACAAAACGAAATGTATCCTCGCGAAGACCGATCGATTCACCGCATAAAATTTTTGAACAAATCACTCTCTGAAAGCAGAATTCTCTCACACAAGAAAACTGAAGAATTGTATTATTTTTCCAAAGACGATAATCTAAATCCAGCATCTGTTGTAGGTAAACTTTTATTAGTTAGAGAATATATGTAAAATTGTTTATTGTTTGACATGATAGTTCACTGTAAAAAATGAGAGCGATTGAGGTGAATAATTTAGAAAAAAGTTAGGTGTAAAATAGGTTGACTGTATAATATAATATGTGGGTGTTTGGCAAAAGTGACGAATGAAAAAGTCACTGAAGGTGAGGGATAAATAAAGGATCAAGTAAAGATAAGCACCCCCAACCTTTTTTAGTTAGCTTATAATATCACGACTTAACCTAACCAATCGTTAGGTCAACTGTACGCCCTTGACGATTGGTTAGGTTAGGTCGTGATATTTTCGTGAGTTAGCCTTAT
The DNA here is from genome assembly GCA_023014485.1 of Bathynomus jamesi. Taxonomy (NCBI): domain Eukaryota; kingdom Metazoa; phylum Arthropoda; class Malacostraca; order Isopoda; family Cirolanidae; genus Bathynomus; species Bathynomus jamesi. The sequence goes on along the minus strand of JAJOZX010008819.1, from coordinate 79,835 downwards.
AAAGCTAACTAAAAAAGGTTGGGGGTGCTTATCTTTACTTGATCATAAATAAATAAATAAATAAATAATTAAAAAAAGTCCATGAATGTTACTTACCTCAATTTCCATCAGAAGGCCAATAAAATATCTCCCCCCCCACCTCTCTCTCTCTCTCTCTCTCTCTCTCTCTCTCTCTCTCTCTCTCTCCCCTAAAAGAGAATGACCAATTAATAAAATTAAAAGACACGTAGTGTCTGACAGTACAAACAAACAAGTGTTTGAATAGTTTTATATAGGAAAGACCAAATTGGACTGGGAGTGCCTCAGGGTTTTATCCTAGAACCCATCTTATACGCATTAAACATTTAGATATAGGTTCAATAAATGAAATCTCAAAATTTGAGGCTGACGCAGAAATAGAAATCAAACTTATAGAATCCGATACAAAATTTAATGTAGATGAAAGTAAAGTCATGAATAATCGTAAGAAAGAGCGAGTTATAAATTCAACAGGAGCTGACTGAGTAGAGTTAAGGAAGAAAAAGTTTAAAAGTTTTTATTAAGAGCATAAATCATCAAAACAAGGCATTGCCTCTGCATAAAAAAAAGAAGGAAAACGGGGTATTGGGCTTCAATTCGAGAAACTTTGATTATAAATCCCAGAATCCATACTAAATCTATGTAATCCACGAGTAAACTCCATTGAAAATACGTAATAAATTTCTGGTCTCTCAATCTCGCGAACCAAATAAATAGGTTGGAAAGCAGCCGAGGAAGAGCAAAGAAAATTAATACTAGATTTAAGAAACAAACCGTGAAAATAAAATCCTCCAAAGAAGTTATTTTCATTAAAGAAAAATAGAGAATAGTGAAAAAAAAAATATGGATAACGTCTTCAGAATAGTGAAGGATTTGATGGTACTGAAAAACTAAAATTATTATGATCATATTAGAAATTCTCAAAAACTTTACTTAATTTTGCCTTATAAATATTGGATCAATGAAAGAAAGCCACCCCCAGCCTTCTTTAGTTAGCTTTATAAGGCTAACTAACGAAAATATCACGACCTAACCTAACCAATCGTCAAGGGCGTACAGTTGACCTAACGATTGGTTAGGTTAGGTCGTGATATTTTCGTTAGTTAGCCTTATAAAGCTAACTAAAGAAGGCTAGGGGTGCAGAAAAACGGTACACAAACTGGAAAAGGTCCATATATATATATATATATATTATTTGTGAAAATAACGAATTCTTTGCTATAAACAAAGATGCATTTAATTAGGCTTATACCTTATACGTGACGGGTTTCATCTGCCGTGAGAAATGAGAAGATGAAGTATCCAATATTTCGCAGTATTCCATCTGAGGAATCCCAAGGAATGATGACGCGCTCACTTCCGCGTAAAATGAACTCAGAATTACTGAGCTTAAACCACATTCTTCTCTCCAAAATTTGGAAATAGCTTTGGAATATAAAATAACGAAGCTCGAAACACATTTTGACATATATATATATATATATATATATATTTCTGAGTGTGTGTGTGTGTGTGTGTGTGTGTGTGTGTGTGTTTAATGTATAATGAGGTGAATGAAATTAATTTTTATCCCACAAATTGTGATTATTATATCAGCTGTTTTTCAGTTTGGAGAGAGAGAGAGAGAGAGAGAGAGAGAGAGAGAGAGAGAGTTACAAGGAAAAGAAGTACCTCAAAAGGCCTTGCGGCCCATACCGAGGAGGTACCAATGGCAACGGGTGCCAGGGAAAATTTTGTAAAAGTTTATTTTTCTTTCAACTATTCTAGCAGTAGTAGAAAACTGGATAGAAAAGTAGAAGGCTCTCTCCCCACCCTCCGCTCCCTCCCTGCCAGAGGCAGGTACGGAAAAAGGTTGAAGAAAATACCTTGACCCTGGAAAAGTAGCCAAGGAAATTTTACAGGAAAGTGGAGAATATATAAATAGCTCTATATTTAGCTTGCTCACAGAGACACCGTGCAAGCGATCTCCTGCAGAGTTTTCTTATGTTTTAGTCTTGAACTATGAGAGTATTCAGTACTTTGTCTAGCCTATTTTTAAACACATTTACACTTTGACTGGAAACAACCTCTGAGGGAAGTTGGTTCCAGATATTAACTATTTTATAGGAAAAGAAATTTCCGCAGACTGAGGTCCTAAATGTCTTTACACACTCAAATAGTGTGCAAGATTTCGTCTACCCTTTTCTTGAACTGATCCACAGAGGAACTGTTCACAACTTCCGAAGGTAACTTGTTCCATGTGTCACAGATCTTATACGTAAAGTAATTCCCACACACACTAGTCCTAAACCGTTTCAAATCCAACTTCCAACCATTGTTGCGAGTTGGGTTATCATTTAAACTAAACATACTTCTAAAATCGACATCGTTGAACCCGCGTAAGAGCTTGAAAACCTCGATCAGTTGACCGCGCAGCCTCCGAGTTTCAAGCGAAAACAAGTTCAGGGCGCGTAACCGTCGATTGTAGCCCATATGCCAAACGGAAGGGATTAACTTTGTGGCCCTCGCCTGCACTCGCTCCAGCCTCTCAATATCTTTCCTGAGGGTGGGCGACCAGAACTGCACAGCATACTCCAGGTGCGGCCGAACAAGGGAATTGTACAGTGAGAGCACAATCTCCTTGTTGCGAAACTGAAATTGCCTCCTGATATAACCCAATAGTTTCTGGGCTTTCTTTTCCACCTCTACACACTGTTTCGTAAACTTAAGATCGCTGCTAATTAGCACACCCAAGTCCTTTTCTAAATCAGTCACCTCGATATTACTACCCAACATCGAGTAGTCCGACTTGGGATTGGCGTAGCCAATGTGCATCACTTTGCATTTACCCAAGTTAAACGGCATTTGCCATTTTTCGGACCACTCTCCTATCCTACCTAGGTCCGTACGCAGTTCCTCGATCGCTTCGGGCGTCCCAACATTGGCCCCAAGCTTGGTGTCATCAGCGAATTTGGCGATCCGACTGACGATGCCACCGTCGATATCATTTATGTAAATGATAAACAACAGCGGCCCCAAAACAGAACCCTGAGGAACCCCACTAGTGACCGAGGCCCAACCCGAACTAGCCCCTTTAATTACCACCCTCTGCCGCCTATTCCTCAGCCAGTTTTCAATCCACCTACCTATTTCCCCACCGATACAAAGCGCGCGCACTTTCGCCATTAGCCGGCGGTGAGGTACCTTATCAAAGGCTTTCTGAAAGTCTAGATAAAGTATATCAATCGCCCTACTCTTATCGTACTCACTCAACATGACGTGGAAAAACTCGAGCAAGTTGGTGAGACACGACCTATGCCTTCGAAACCCATGTTGGGAGTCCCCAAGCAGCTTGTAGGAATCCAAATGGTCAACGATCCTATCAGCTATTATCCCTTCTAATAATTTACCTACAACTGAAGTGAGACTAATGGGACGATAGTTCCCTGGACTTTCGTGATCCCCTTTCTTAAAGATAGGGGTCACGTTGGCTTCCCTCCAGTCACCAGGCACCTGGCCCATCTCCAACGATTTGTTGAAGACTGTAGCCAGGTGGGGAGCCACCTGGTCGCGCACTTCTCGCAACACTCTGGGGAGAAACTGGTCTGGCCCAGGAGCCTTAAACGCGCTCAGTTTGTCTATTCTAGCGGCAACGACTGTCGCGGTACATCTAACACTATCCAGGCCAGCACCTTCGTGCCTCACGCCTTGCTCAGGGATGACGCGGGTATCCTCCCTGGTGAACACTCCCGCAAAGTACTCATTAAGCACATTAGCGATGTCCGCGTCGGAGGTCCGCAGAATGCCGCTTCCATCCTTTAACGGACCTATCATGCTTCTAATGGGCTTTCTACTATTAACATAACTGAAGAATTCCTTAGGGTTCCCCTTGCAGAGGCTTGCCACCCGTAGTTCTTCGTTACGTTTCGCTAGCCTAACCTTCGCCTTCACTTCTCTACACAGTCGGACATACGCTTCAGTGTTCTCGTGGGAACGATTGGCCTTCGCCCTCCTATACGCTACTTTCCTATTTCGGATAGCCGAAGCGATGTCACGATTGAACCACTTAGGCTGCGTTGAAGCAGGGGTGACCGGTTTTGAGGGTATGGCAGCAGACTGCAGCACCATAAACTCGTCCCGGAATGCACTCCACACTCCCTCAACATCGCCGCCAACCTCTAACCCCATCTCTCCTACGCTATCCCTGAGGCTAACAAAGTTCGCCCGCCGGAGATCGAGCTTACTGCCTCTCGAGTTACTACGCTTCACCCGAGGGACGCACACACGGAACCTAATAAAACCGTGATCACTCCCGCCCAATGATTCGTCAACGGTGAGGCCAGTGACGAGGTTGTCTTCGGTCGTGAATACTAAGTCTAGAACGCTTTCGCCTCGTGTAGGCTCGTTGACCCACTGAGTGAGGAAGTTCTCATCAGCAAAGTCAACTAGCCTCCTCCCTTCAGCATCGGCAGTCCTGTTTTCCCACTTTATGCCGCGACAGTTGAAGTCTCCTAAAACTACACACACCCTATCCCTAGCAGGCTACTGAGTTCAGTGTACAGGGCTGTATCCTCCTCGAGGAGGAGATGCGGAGGTCTGTACACCAAGATTAACCTATAGTTCGTCCCTCCCACGTTCAGATCGACGCCAAGCAGCTCCCGTTCCGACCTGAACTGGCAGTCAACCGGACTCAACGTGTCCCTGACGTATATTAGTACCCACCCCCCTCCCCACGGGTGCGGTCTTTGCGAAACATTCTATACCCGGGAATTTCGAACTCCCCAACGTAGTCCCTACGATCAGTATGAATCCAGGACTCGGTGATAGCAACGATATTCTGGTATTCTGATGCTAAGAGCGCCCATAGCTCGCCAAACTTGTTCCTGATCGACCTAGCATTAAAAAGCATTGCACGGAGGGAGCCTCCCCTGTTCTGACCGCCCCCTAGAGAGAGAGAGAGAGAGTTTTGTGTGTGTTGGAAATATTACATTCAGTTGTTATTTATCAAAACTAAACTATAGAAAATCATAGAAATATCTCTTAAGTATTTATACTCTAATTTTGGCCTCCCAAAAATATGGTATTAAATGAAAAAATTATTTAGTATTCAATTTGGTAGGTCAGTTTTAAGACCCCAAAACGGAGGAGCCACACAGCTTTGTAGGAACAAGCAAAACCTTATCGATTTTCCTAAAATTTACTGCGTCTTATTCTGGTGATGTCACACCAAACCTAATAAAATAATCTGGAAAATGTTCTTTTCAATAGTTTTAATGCGTGTTCCAACAGCTTTATCAAATTCTAAACGCATAAATTTTTCGTGGATTTGTACTGCATAATTTTACGAACTTAATCGATAACAAGTTTTAAGTATGGTCTAGGTTTGGGCTATTGTACAAGAATGTTAACTAATAACATTTAGACGACCATTTCCATCGATAGATATATTGTGCTGTGAAATAAGTTAGAAAAATCCTGTAATTGGGCATGTCTGGTGCGTGCAATATTTTCGCGCTTTGAAAGCATAATCGCACAATTAAGAATTTTACAAAAATTCAAATTTTTCCTCCAAAAATACAGTAAATGTAAGGGTTAAGATATTTTTAAAACTGTAATTCTGACAGCGATTACATAAACCTGTGAAGATGTTTCTACTTCCTTACTATGTAAATATAGAATACAAACAGTTTACGATCTCATAATGAAAAGATAAAGTATCATCATTTTAAAAACAAACTTCTTGCGTGTTACCATTTCTTATAAATGAGTTATTACAAACTTTGCGAGTTTATTTATAATTGTTTTTTATATAAATATACTTACTAAATACTTGTTGCATAATTTTAAATATCAATACACTATATTTTAGTCCTTCATGTTATTAATCTCGCTGTCAAAGTTAAAAATATGAAATTCTTTAAACTTTGCATTTACTTAAAATGGCAGCCTTGTCTTAATGATATGGCTAGCTATGGCCTCTAATTATCTCCTATTTACGATTATGCTCCATGTTTTAGAGAGATTCGCACTATAAATGTTACTTGCGCACGCTACTTGCGCACGTAAAATTTTTCATAATTAGCTTGCCATTAAACTACCTTCACTACTTTAAGCATATTTACCAAATCTCGTCATTCTTCAAATTACAAAGTATGTGTGTAGTGTGTTCAAAATTGTGATGCCAGCAATTATCTGGCTCGCATTTCACTTTGAATACGGGCTATTTTCTAATACTGCTTTATATTATGGTTTTATTTGAAATACCTTTTCTTAAACTTCTGTTTCAAGTGAAATGTAATGGTCATTCATATATATATATTAGTGGTGGACCGGATGTCAGCTTTTTAACAGCTGCGGATGCGGATGCGGATTTTTAATGTCAATATCCGCGAATGCGAATGCGGATATTTAGTTAATCTATCAATATAATAAAGAATTATGAATATATTACATAATTTTTCAAATTTCTTGATATTACTATTATGGCAGGCAATGCATAAGAATTAAAATTAATATTAATGTTTTCATTATGATAAAAATAATAACTTTCTCAAGAGTTTCAGCCACAGAAAAATTCAATGAAACAAGTTTCATTCAATTTTCTGTGTTACCAGCTATTTATATTTTGAGGTTTATATATTTGTTTGTTCATTAATAATTAATACTTTACATGAGATGTGCATGACTGGGCCTTATAAGCTACTTTATAAGCTAATTTAATTGTAAATTGCATAATTTATTAGAGGTAATATCCGCATAACATCCGCAGTCAGAAATGCGGATGCGGATGTTAAAAATGACGCGGATATCCGGTCCACCACTAATATATATATACACAGGGTGTCCCATAAGTCCATTTATCCCTTCACCCTCACCCTCACCCTATTCTAGTAAGAAAAGGTTTAAAGGTAACTCTATTTATGGAATACCCTCTATATATATATATATATATATATATATATATATATATATATATATATTATATGCAAATAACTGCAATGACGCGGTTCGCCTCATTTTTCATTATTTCGTTATCTCTCCTCCTCGTGTGCAGAACGTTCCTTAATACTTATGTCGTTTCTATTCATATATATATATGTATATATATATATATATATATATATTTATATATATCAAGATAGAGTAAGAAATAAGTATATAAAGAAATAAGAAGAAAGTTAGGTTGAAAGATCCATGCATTTTTATAAATAAAAGGTGTGAGTAAATGGTTGAGATAGACGTTACATCCAATTTGTAATACTCAACTTAAGACATTCCCTATACAAATTGGGTTGTATAATGGTTACTACTTTTATCTCTCTCTCTCTCTCTCTCCCCTTTATATATATATAATATATATATATATATATATATATATATATATATATATGATGCAAACCAGCAAGTAAAGAGAAAAAATTATTCTTAGGTCTTTCGTGTATTGAGCAGTACACCTCGTCAGGGAATACTGCTGAATACACGAAAGGCATTGAAATAATTTTTTTTATTTTTCCTTGTGGGTTTTCATCCTTCATTCAGTTCACATGTTCAATTGTGAAATTTATCCAATATATACAGGGTGATTCACTCGCTGGTAGCCCCAGAGTATCGCTAATACGATACTCTGAGGCTATCAGCGAGTGAATCACCCTGTACACACACGCATATATATATATATATATATTATATATATATATATAATGCTGTAATTTAAAAGAGGGTTTGAATGACTAATATAATTTGTGTGGGTATTTTTACAGTTCAGTGTGGAGAATAAAAATAGCAATCCTCTTCCTGAAGCGAATTCGAAAACAGAAAAGGGTCGAACCTGTAAAACGACCACGGACACCATCGCAGGTCCCGACCATGTCTTCGTAGCGCCATTAGAGGACAAACAGAACCCCAAGAGGGAGGACTCCGTGTCCCCTCGACAGGACTTCAGTTCCGTTCGAGTTCCGTTGCTGAAAATGGGGAACGAAAGTGTCGTTTGATTCGGTTCGTGTCGAATCTGTTCGAATCCGAATCATACACGAATCGCAGTCACACATAATATCCATAAATAACCACACAATATGAACTAATTTATTTATCGTATATATATATATATATATATATATACACATATATATGTTGTATTTAAGTTTTTACCAAATATTTATAATTTTATTGGGAATGTAGGTATTAAAGATTTCTATACACGATACATATATATATATATATATATATATATATATATATATTATATAATATATGGTTCATTATTCATGTAAAAACTTTGTTAGAGTATAATTATAGTTTGAGACTGTAATGTTAAGATGTAAATTATTCATGTCTAGTGTAATCCCACTTAAATTAACTGTAACACTATCGATAGGTACTGAATGTGATGGAAAATAAAATGTAAATATTGTGATAAATTTGTATCTTTTCAATGTAAATTTAAATTACATTTTTACGCAGAGATGTAAAAAAAAAAAAAAAAAAAAAAAAAAAATTCTCGAAGAACAAACGTGTAATTTGGATGGAAAGTACCATTTTGAAGGTGAAAATGAATACAGTTAAAACTAACACTGTATAAGACTGTACATTTACTACCGTCATCATTTCCTTGAATGTTTTTTTAAATGTAATTTTTTATATTCTTAAGATGTAATTATTATTATTATTATTAGTATCATTATTATTATTAATATTCACGTGTATCATATGGAAATTCATGTATTTTAAAGCTATATAGCACCTGTAAATATATATACAATTTTCTTATTAATTTTCATGAGAAATCCGATTACATTTTTAACATAGATTTATTAGGAATATTAATTCTTCCAAATTAATATATATATATATATATATGAAAGTGTTAGTAATGTATTTTAAACAAATTTCTATAGAGTTAATATGTTAAATACATGATTCTTTTATCTCTTTTTAATTAATTACAGAAATGTTTAACAATGAATTTAGTGAGGTACTTGCTCATGACGAATAATAACGTTTTGATTTTACCGTAACCTGATGTCAATTGTGTGTATCTCTGATTCATGATTCGTGTCTCTTATTTTCAGTACGTGTTGCTGCAGTGAGTGTGTTTTTGAAAATGACCTTCACTTACGATTTACCCCACTAAGAAGTATTTAAAATAAAGTTCCCATTCAACGTTATTCACTTATTTCGGTCTAAATTCTTTCATAATCTATTTCTCTGTTGTTCGTTTTAACTCGAAAATATAAAAAAAATGTCAACGTTCATAATTTGAGTTAAAATTGGGCAAAAAAAATATATATATATATATATATTTTTTAATTTAAGTATAAAATTTGAATAAAATTTTAATTAAAATTTTTTTTATTTCATAAAATCTATCTTCGTAATGTTGTGACCCCTTTACAGTCTACTTTAAACCCTCTTAAAATTCACTTCTTCACAATATTCCGTGTTATTCTGAATATATATATATATATATATATATATATATATATATATATATATATATATATATATATATATATATATATATATATATATATATATATATATTATATATATGCCTATAGGGCCTATATATTTTATATTTTATATTAAAATTTAAATAATGGAATGCATTGTTCGCGTGATTTAGTTAATGCTTTTCGTCCGTAATGAAGGAAATTTTACACCATTGTAATTATTTTAATTACTTTTGACCAAAAAATAAGAAAAAAAAAATTTATAAATGTACACTTTCGTTTCGAGAAATAGAATGTATTTTTATATGCTGTTCCATTAAATTTATATTTTCTATTTTTTTTTAATTACCTCCACGCCATAATTTTAATCTCTCACGCAAATTTTAGATAAATTTAGAATCATTGAATTATTACTTATATACACTGTATATATATATATATATGGGCAGAAACTCTTGGTTAATTATAATAAAGGCTCCTGCACAACCCTCAATTTGCTTTACAACAGATTCTACAGACTGCTAGATAAGTTACCTCCAAGATATTCATCCTTTCAAATGTTCGCTAACCGTAACGTCCCGAGCTTCTTTCAGGTAACAAAAAAGTGCCAAATACATTCTAATACGAAGAATTAAAAACTCAGACAATCCAATTGGCCACGCTATTCATCAGTCCTGCTTTATGTCTTCTAGACCGTGGACCTCTTGGTATGAAAGTGTCTGTCTATAGCTCCACTTAACTCCTGCGTTAACCATTCCATGACACATAATTTTTATTTCATACAGCTGTTATTAATAATTTTATTATTTCTCGTTTCTTTACGTGTATTATTGTTATTTCTTTATTACCATAGTCATTTTTTTTTTTTTTTTTGCTTTTTAAATTAATTGTTTAATTAGTTGTATCTCTGATTACCTTAATGGATACTGACCTTTTTATTTTATGGGATGTGTCTCCTGCCAGTGAACATTATCATTGTCATTTTCACTATCATCCATTATTATTATCATATCTCTACCTATATATATTGGTATTGATACTACCAATATATAGCGATCACAATATGGTAGAGTTTATCCTCTCAGTATGTCACTCGAAACCAGCTAACTCGACTAAAATTCCTAACTTCCAGCACGCAGACTTTTGTAAATTTCGAAATGAATTGTCACACGTCAATTGGGAAAACGTAATGGGGATCTCCAACGCAAAACTAATGTGGGAATCGTTTGAAACAGTATTTAGGACTGTAAATGAGGAATGTGTACCGTACAAAATTAAGCGTACGAAAGTAAACAACAAGCCCTTGTGGTTTACTTCTAGAGTAGGATACATTATAAAGAGCAGATATAGGGTTTATAGGCTACATAGTGCGATAAAGACAATTTGTGGTTACGAAACAACTACATATCTGTAAGACGTGAAGCGAAAAGTGTAATAAAAAAGTCCAAGCGCGAATTTGAAATCTCCATAGCTCGTGACGGTAAAGAAAACCCCAAGCGATTCTTTCAATACGTCAACAATAGAAATCCAGTAAAAAGTGTCTTGGGGCCGTTGAAAAATGTTAACGGATATCTAGTTTCTGAAAACAAGGAAATGGCTAGCTTGCTAAACGAATTCTTTACGTCAGTTTTTACTATAGAAGATGTTACGAATATCCCTACGGTCATAGACATAATACCTTTTGATAATGGTAATATTTTGGATAATATTGTGGTTAGTGAAGGGAAGGTAATGCGCTATATTGATAAAATGAAAATGCGTAAATCACCGGGGCCGGATTCCATATACCCCATACAACTAAAAGAATTAAAAGATAGCATTGTTGTGCCGCTAACAAAGATTTTTAATGCGTCGATTTCTGAGAGGTGCGTACCAGATAATTTCAAGTTAGCAAACGTAACACCTATCTTTAAGAAAGGCTATAAAGGTGCGGCGGGAAATTATAGGCCAATCAGTTTAACGTCTGTTGTAGGTAAGCTACTGGAATCAATAATTGGGGATCGTATAGTCGAACACTTAGAATTGCATAACTTGGTTAGAAATACGCAGCACGGTTTTAGGAGAAACAAATCTTGCTTAACTAATCTTTTAGCACTTTTTCAAAGCGTGGTTGACGTTTACGATAGTCATCGGGCGGTTGATGTAGTGTATTTAGATTTTCAAAAAGTGTTTGACACCGTACCGCACAAAAGACTCATTGAAAAAACTAAGGCTCATGGAATCAGGTGTGTAGTAATAAATTGGCTAGAAGAGTGGTTGCGAGGTAGGAAACAGAGGGTGGTCGTTGATGGAGCGGAGTCGTGTTGGGCTAATGTAGTGAGTGGCGTTCCTCAGGGTTCTATATTGGGCCCCTTGCTTTTTCTTTTATATATTAACGATTTAGATGTCGGCCTAGTCAGTACAGTTTCAAAGTTTGCGGATAACACGAAGCTGGGTGGTAGGGTGATTAATGACGAAAATAGTGGTAAAATCCAGGAAGATCTTAAAATTGTTGATTGGTCAGTCACATGGCAAATGAGATTTAACGTCGATAAGTGCAAAATTTTACATATAGGTTCGCGTAACGGTAATTTTGCGTATAGTATGCCAGGGAAGGAGTTAGCAAGCGTAGAGCAGGAAAAAGATTTAGGAGTTATAGTCACTGGTGATTTAAAAATAGCGAAACAAAGTACAGCAGCGGTCAATAAAGCGAACAAAGTGTTAGGTTTTATAGCTTGGAATTTTGAGTACAAATCGCACAATATTATTGTTCCTCTTTATAAATCATTAGTTAGACCCCATTTGGAATACGCGATCCAATTTTGGAATCCGCATATGCGAAAAGATATAGACAAAATCGAAAGAGTTCAAAGACGAGCAACTAAGATGATTCCGTCGCTTAGGTCGAAGTCGTACGAGGATAGGCTCAAGGAAAGGAATTAAAATTGACTACACTCGAGACTAGGAGGCTAAGGGGTGATCTAATCCAGGTTTTCAAAATTATGAATGGGTTCGATAACGTAGATAGAGATAGCTTTTTCGAAATATCTCAATATAAAAGGACTAGAAATAACGGGTGTAAGTTGACAAGTAGAAGGTTCGAGACAGCAGTTGCCAAAAACTTTTTTACGCATAGAATAGTAAATAGGTGGAATAGTTTGCCGGGAGAAGTAAGTAGTAGCACGTCTATAAACATGTTCAAAAATCGATTAGAAACATATGTTGATAGAGTGGGTATAGTTTAAGGTAGTAAAATTAAGGCTTTGTGGTTCGGAACCAACGTAAAATTGTAGGTCCCCTCCCATCACGGAGGACATGCACAATACACATTTATGAACACAGTTAGGTAGACCAGCTGAGTGGATCCTAGGGTCTTTGTTGGTCTGAAACATTATAACATTATATATCTATATACTACCAATATATATATATATATATATTGGTATTTTTACTACGTGTATTTTTATTTTTACTTCTCTTTTTGCCATAATTTTTAGTTTTTTAAATTATTATTGTTTGGTTTATTGTATCGTTTATTACCTTCAAGAATATTGTACTATTTTATGGGGTTTACATTCTGCCAATAAAGCTTATTATCATTATCATTATCATCATTATCATACGTGTATATAGGGTCTGACTGAGCGGTCGGGCAATCAGGCATGGACCGAGAGCCCGGGCCATTATCGGGCCCGGCGGCCCCTGCCCGCAGTCATCATAAAACAGTGAGAGTGTTCTCAATTGGGTCAAGTGTCTACTCGAACTGTAATATGAAAAACAACGGATTTCAAGGAGCCCAGGACCTCATTATGCCCGAGGGCCCAGGTTGCTGTCACTCCGCCCCTGTGCGTATATATATATATATATATATATATATATATATATATATATATTAAAGAGACTTATCCAAAAACGTTATATTTTAGTTTAATTAATAAGTTTTGTCACTGTGTATTTAAAACGTTGTTTAACTTATCTTTAATTATCTTTAATGACGTAGTATGTCTGCATATATCATTGCTCCTATCAGCCATGCTTGCTCATAGCTATATCCCTGCAGAGTTCATGAGGGTATATATCTTGCCCCTGGTCAAAAATAAGAACGGAGACATTCTGTCCAGCAATAATTACAGGCCTATTGCTGTCGCTTCCTGCTTCTCGAAACTGTTAGAAAAACTCTTGTTACTCCGATTAAATGATTTCCTATGGACATCTCCTAATCAGTTTGGCTTTAAAAGGTCCCACTCAACTGACCTGTGTATCTAATATCTATGTACTTAAAGAAACAATATCTAAATACATTGACAGTAATTCAACCATTTATAGCTGTTTCCTTGATATAAGTAAGGCATATGATAGGGTGAACCACAATATTTTATTTGCAAAACTAGAAGACAGGAAGGTTCCCATGTACATATTAAATTTATTGAAATTTTGGTATTCCCACCAATCTTTCACTGTTAGGTGGGGCAATGTATACTATCCGAGTGTTTTGGCTCCTCTTGCGGGGTGAGACAAGGCTCCTTGCTCTCCCCTATGCTGTTTAATGTGTATATTGACGGATTAATTGCTTCACTTAATGAGGCAACAGTAGGATGTTGTATAGATAACACAAGGATAAATAACTTAGTTTATGCCGATGATATGGTGTTAATAAGTCCCTTTGTTAAAGGTCTGGATCGGCTACTAAATGTCTGCGAAGTGTATTCGCAGAAACATGATATTCTTTTTAATGTGACAAAAACTAAGGTTATGCAATTTCATCCTAAAAGCTGTAATCAGCCAGCTGATATAAGGTTTAAAATGAATGGTGAAGTAATTGAGGAAGTACAAGAGTTTAAGTATTTGGGTCAAACTATTACCAGCTCCTTGAGTGATGACTCGGATATAAGAAAACAATCTCGAAGCCTGTGTGCTAAAGCGAATATGACCACAAGGAACTTTCGTTTCTGTACAAGTGAAGCTAAAGACACACTCTTTCGTACTTTCTGCAGTAATATATACGGTCAGCAACTCTGGGTGAATTATAAAAAAGGTTCTGGCAGAACCCTAAATTTGCTGTACAACAGGTCTTTTAGACTCTTACATAAATTACCCCCGAGATGCTCAGCTTCGCAAATGTTTGCTACCCGCAATGTCCCGAGCTTCCGGGAGGGAACAAGACGTGTTCAACACAGTCTAATGCAAAGAATTAAAAAATCAACCAACCCGATCATCCAAGCTATCCATGAGTCCTGCCATTTATCCTCTAAGCCAGTGGTTCTTAACCAGGGGGGCGCGCCCCCCTAGAAACAGGAATTTCTCTAATTGTATTTGTTATTCTCTTAACGAGAGCATGGGCTAATATTGAGAAGTTATTGAGAATGTTATTTTGATTGAAGGGGGGCGTGGAGGGAAGGACCAATTCCTAGAGGGGGCATGGTAGTAAAAAGGTTAAGAACCACTGCTCTAAGCTATGGACTTCTTGGTACGAAAACGTCTGGCTGTAGCTCCACTTAACTTAGACATTACAGTATTATTTCTAATCAATTGTATATATTTCTATCCTTAGTATATGAACTGTCATTGTATTAATAATATTTGTCATATGGACTATAGTCTGCCAATAAACCTTTTCATTTTCATTTGAGCATAACTATAGATATACCATTAACTAAATTCAACAGTACTTCCGTACATACAGTATGTTTGAAGTCAAGCTAAAATAGGTCTTAACTATGTTGGTAATTAGTTAATTAATAAATTTTTAATTAGACTTAGAGATATAATCAACATTAATTTGGTGAGTCTGGGTGATAGCTGTCGCCAGGATATTTTTTTATTTTACACCGTTCTCGAATATATATATATATATATATATATATATATATATATATATATATATATATATATATATATATACAGGGTGGCGCAAAAGTCGCTCATCATAGGAATTTTCAGTGTTGACTATATATTATTTTTTCTTTTAGGTAGGGGATGGCTGCGAAATTAACAATAGACGAGAGGGTGAGCTTGATTTTAATGCATGGAATACCAGGTACAACAAATCGATGAATCGGTACAGAATTTAAATAAATAAATATATATATATACACACACTGTGTATATATAATACACCTCAGAATGGTCCCCTGAGAAACTTTTATGTTACACAGACCGCGAATGGAACAAGGAACTCTTCTGGGGAAATTAAATCTACTATAGTCCGAATAAAAAATGGTAAGTAACAAACACTATAGTTTTTCTTTTTCACAATTCTGTCCCAAAGCTGGATCCTATCTGCTTCGCAGATAGCTGATGAGGGAAACTACATACTGGGGTCTCTTTGCCATTGACCCGTTGCCCACGTCGGGCTAACATCATGAAAATTAAAAAACTAGAGTGTTTGTCATTTACCATTATTTATTCAGACTGTAGTAGGTTTAATTTTCTCAGGAGAGCTCCTTATTCCATGTACGGTGTGTGTGTGTGTAACATATATATCTATTTATCTATCTACCTATCAACCTATATATATATATATATATATATATATATATATATATATATATATATATATATATAATATGAATTTCACAATTAAATACATGAAATACATAGCACAAGGAAAAAATGAGAAGCTATTCCAGTCTTTCCTGTATTCAACAGTACACCTCGTCAGAGAATGAAGGGAAAAGGCAAGAAACCCAAAATATATATCTCTGAACAGCGTAAACAAAATAGCTAGGAAGTATTAGCAAAAATTAACACTCACTCATTAGAGGAAAAAGGTATTTTAACAAGATGTGGTCCAATTTATACGGTCTCGAACTGTTATTGAAATTATTTATAATCTATATTAATGTACAGCTCACAATATTTCTTTTAGTTATGTGTTTATGTTTAACAAGAATTTTAGAACTCTCCTAATTAATACAGGGTGATTCACTCGCTGGTAGCCCCAGAGTATCGCTAATATATCCGTTGGGGCTACCAGCGAGTGAATCACCCTGTACTATGGTTATACAGTATATTATTGTTTGATTTATCTTATCGCTTATTACCTTCAAGAATATTGTACTATGTTATGGGATTTATATCCTACCAATAAAGCTTATCATTATCATTATTATTATATCTATACATATGGTTGAATAATACATTAAAATTATTTGCCGTTTTACGCGCATATTTATGTTGTTTGACGTCTAAAGTTTTCCCACTTTGACCTACAGTATATAAACTGAGTCACGTTGATTACATCCAATCGAGTAGCCAGAGACAGCTGCACTATCTGTGTTGTTCTTTATTAGGATAGATTTAGCAGTATTTTTTATACTTAAAGACTACGTTGATTCCAATTAAGTAAGGTCGGAAGTAAAGGAAACCAGAGTATTCCTTGTATTTAAGTTGGGAAACCCGCACATTCTATGCAATTATCGCCGCATTTCCATATTGCAACTTTAAGTAAAGTATTTGAAAAAAATCGTATACAATAAACTCACTAAATTCTTAATCAAATTCGAAATTTTAACTAAAACACAATTTGGGTTTAGAGGTGGAAATGCAACGGAAGATGCCATAAACATGCTATTGGAAAATGTGTATCAGAACTTGAACAGCAAAAAAGAACACTGCCTTGATCTTCCTCGACTTGTATGAAATCTTACTGAATAAACTTCACATATACGAAATAAGAGGAAATATCCTCGAGTGGTTTAAATCATATCTGTCAAATCGTCATCAGTACATCAAGTTAAAAGATAATTTATCCAACAAGTCGATGCTAACTATTGGAGTCCCACAAGGATCTATTTTTGATCCATTACTATTTCTAATTCACGTCAACGACGTTTATCTCTCAACCACATTAAATTGCATACAATACGCAGATGATACCACGCTTACATCTTCCCATCATAACGTAAACTTTCTGATTAATGAAATGAACAGGCAATTAGAAAATGTGTATAAATGGATGTGTGCTAATAAACTTTCACTGAACCTGACAAAGTCATCTTATATGTTACCACAAAACATATTAATATAAACTGTCAAATAAAAATTGGTAATAATACTCTTGCAAGGGTGAATGAGGTTAAAGTACTTGGCATTAATTTAGACGAAAAACTAAATTTCAAAAGTCATGTACAACAAATCAAATCCAAAATATCAATATTTCTCTTGATATTCAAACTAAAAAGGACATCTTCAAAACGCACTCGTTACCCTGTATTATTCCTTTATCCATCCACATTTATTATAATGTATTACAAGTTTACAACATGGGGTAGCTCAAAGAAATATATAAAACATCCTGTCGAAGTAATTAAAAAATGTCTGCGAATTCTCTTGAATAATTACAACAGACAAAGTCACACTTCCCCAATGTTTAAAGAGCTAAATATTTTAAAACAAAATAACATGCAAATTCAATGTCGCTGTCAATATGTTCAAAGTTATTAATAAAAATCAACATACATCACACATTCAAAGAGTAATCCTCCTCCCCCAGTCAAATACACCATCGTTATAGCATCAGACTTCCCAGGGATTTTATAGACAAATCTAACTCCACAATAGAAACTGCAGGAAATGCACTCTCTTTTAAAGGAGTAGATGCATGGCATGTAATTCCCATGCATATCAGGCAGGCGTCATCACTAAATGTATTTCGCAAATTACTAAAAAAGCAATTCATTAGCGTCTACTGATGTAAACTTTTACTACTGCCACCTTTATCATAGTAAGGAAATTCCCATTTTATAATCAACTATTTATAATATGTTAATTTCATTAAACACCTTTAATTTCGTAATCTATTATTTTTTATATTTTCTTATTAAGCATCATTTAATTTTTACTCAGTATAAAATAAATCATTTAATTTAAAATTATGTGACATTTTCTAAACTTTGTAATTGTGTTTATTTATTATTACACAGCTCAACAAAAAAAAAATTTTGTTTCGTTGCCAAGGAAATTCGTACGAATTTAGGGTATTTTGGGGTTGCTGAATTCCAAAATGAAAGTAGTTTTTCCGATTTGGCTCTAGTTCTTCAGATAATGAATACCCTCAATTAATAGGAAATGTAACCATAACGCGTGCATATGGGAAACTACCGGAACATTCTAGATGGTGAGACCGAATAAAATGCCATTATGTATTTCATGTGTTTACTTTTGTATGATTTGAGACAATTTCAATGCGATTTGTAAGTAGGCTCCGCCTGAACATTAAATTTTTTGCATTTTTACGTGTTTCAATGGGGTACCAATTATCTCATAAATTAGAGCCAATCCAGCAAAACCGATGTCATATTCGGAATCAGCACCACAAAGTTACCCCAAAATCACTCTAATATGATTGGCAAGAAAATGGGTGTTGACCAGTGTTATTATTGCTATTATTATTATTATTTAGTAATCAATTTTCTAATCAATTATTTGAAATATGCTAATTTCATTAAGCACCTTTAATTTCATGATCTATTTTTCTCTATATTTTTTATTAAGAACTATTTATTTTCTATTAAATACAAATTAAATCATTTAATTTCAAAATATGTAAAATTTTGTAAACTTTGCAAACTTTAAGTAAAATAATTAGTCCAGTTTCACAATTATTCATGTCATTTGTAAATTGGAGAAGTGCTGAATTTATTTTATCACTAAAGGTTATTCAAGTACTCAATATTTACTATTAATATTATTTTTTGTTGTCACTATTACTATTACTTGCCACTTTCGCTATTTTATGTAATATTGTCTATTAAATATACAATAAATCATTTAATTTAAAATCATATAACACTTTATATTGTATTTATTATTGTTGCTATTATTATTATTATTTGGTGTTGTCTCTATTACTGTTACTTGCCATTTTCACTATTTCTATTTAATGAATAAGCTAAATGCCATTAATTTTGCCTTTTCAGGCAAATTTAGGCCATTAATTTTGCCTGAAAAGACAAAATTAATGGCATTTAGCTTATTCATTAAATAAAAAGAGTGAAAATGGCAAGTAACAGTAATAGAAACATCAACAAATAATAATAATAATAATAGCAACAATAATAAATACAATATAAAGTGTTATATGATTTTAAATTAAATATCATATAACACTTTAAATTGTATTTATTATTGTTGCTATTATTATTATTATTATTATTATTATTTGTTGTTGTCTCTATTACTGTTACTTGCCATTTTCACTATTTTTATTTAATGAATAAGCAAAATGCCATTAATTTTACCTTTTCAGGCAAAATTAATGGCCTGAAGGCTTTAAAGGCATATGCTTTAAAGACATATTCAGATAAGATTACTGTGAATATATTAATATCATAAATATATAAAAATTGTAAAACTCTGTCATTTTCATTCTTTCCTGAGTAAAGTTTTTGGATTTTGAATGTTTAAAATTTACATGGTAAGGAAGTCTAAAGATATTTTTATAATCAAATTCCTTTTTTAATTACACTAATATAAAACCTTTTTTAGCTTTGCTTAAACAATTTTTTACGAATGGAATAGTATACCATAGTTTGATACCAATGTTCACGATATTGCCAACCGAGAATCTACTGTAAATATTCAGGGGCTCATAACTCTTGATGCTCTTAGTAAAATAGAAGAAGAAAAAATTGGGGGTGAGCGTCATATACTCGTGTGTGTGTGTATATATATATATATATATTCTGGGTTATTAGTAAATTTTTACACTGAGACCTGAAATAATTTCTAGTGAAGGCGAATGAAAAACTGAATCGAGGCGAAAAGAAACCATTCTTGGACCGAATTAAGACTTTGTGTCAGAGTTTGAAAGCAATTGATCAAGCAGAAAAATAAATCAAATTTCTTGATCGTCATCTTAACGATAATGAAAGATCTTCACGAGAGAAAAGTTTCTTCTTAAGTTAATTGCGATAATCCTTTTTGATGATTGTATCGTACAAAGAAGACGTGACTTAACCTATTTATGCCTTGCGTCCCATACGTACGTAGGATGGTCAGATTGTTAACATTTACACTGGAATTTAAAAGCAAAAATTAGAATCTGTTTCGGTATAAATAGGTTAAGAGAGTCTTATTGCTAATGAATGTAACAGTCATTTAACAGTAAATTATGTGAGAATTGATTCGGGGCCCGACCGGTGTAACAGGACAAATTATACCCTCTGGCCACTTTATACCCCGGTATAAACTGGCCTAGGCCAGATACCACCCCGTGGGGGTAAGCTGGTCAAGGCTGTTTTACACTCTCCCAGACCAGAATACACTCTCTTTGGTGTCAGCTACTGAAAGTTTATTTCAAAGGTACTTACTACTATTACACAAATTTTGGTTTAAAAATAAGATAGAGAGGCATTGGTTTGGGAACAGAGTGGTGGATGAGTGGAACAAGCTTCCAAATAACAGTTAGTGTCAATACTTTGGAAAGTTTCAAATTATTTTATATATTTTATATATCATAGTCACCACTATTCTTAGTCATAAGTTATCAATAGGATGTAAACAATTAATCCTTGTTAGGTTAATTGAATGTCTAGTTAGGTTAGTTGAATATGTGGTTAGGTCAACTGTATACCCTTGATGATTGATTAGGTTAATTTGTGATATTTTCCTTGGTCCTGAAGCCACTTCGACAAAGGAAAATATCACAACTTAACCTAACCAGTTGCCAAGGGTGTACAGTTGACCTAAGTGGACATTCATTTAACCTAACCGGGCATTCCATTAACCTAACCGGGATTAAATGTTTACAGCCTGTTGATAACTTATGACTAAGAACAGTGGTGACTATGATATATTTCATGAACTTATTTCAGAGCATGTCAGTGCTCCAGAATAACATGGAGGCCTTTCTCCGTGGCAGATGTTTTCATTATTTTTTATATAATAATACCTGTAATAAGTCAATAAAATAATGTTACTAAAGTAATTAAGTGTTTTTTCACATTTTGTGACTTTCTTTGTTAAAACTGTAAGGAGTATATTCTGGCCTGGGGGAGTGTAGAACGGCCGAGGCCAGATTAACCCCCGAGGTGGTATCTGGCCTAGGCCAGTTTATACCTGGAGATTAAAATGGCCTAGGCCAGTTTATACCCGGAGTTTAAAATGGCCTAAGCCAGAATATACCCGGGTATAAACTGGCAGGGGTGTAATATGGCCTGCTACATTGGGTACCGTTAACAATGATTGATGAGCCACAGTCGATATGAGAATCATAAGGATTGAGGTAAGAAAGAATTAGTCAAGGAAAATGACTTTAAAAGGAAAAACGAACACAAAACTCTGAGCAAAGTCAAACACTATATTATAGAATAATGAGAAAAGGTAAAAATAATATATATATATATATATATATATACAGTGTCAGAGAAATAATATTACAAATGTAATTTTCAAACTATCAAAATTGTACACGTGTACGTGACGATCATCATTCGTTGCTACAGTGTTTATTCGACGCTCGGATTCCATTACAGCATCAGCAAGATGCTCTTGTGGAATGAATCCAACAGCCTTTCTGCATGATTCTTTGACAGAGTTCTGTCAGATCCTTGGATTTGCCATCTTAACATACCCCTGTAGATAAAAATCCAAAGGGGTTACGTCGAACGATCAAGCAACATTGTTAACAGAAACATTCTTGAGTCTTCCATCATTCGACTTGCAAACAATTTCAACCTTAGCCAGGGCCTTTTTTCACTCGATCCTGTGATTTTGAATTCTTTCTGTTCAGATTTAGATAAGAGAGGAAAGACGGTAAAACTTTGGTAGCTATTCCATGTGAATTGTATGCTCCTCCTCCAATATTCTTTGCACCAGTCATACTATTTTGTTTTTCTTTTGGACAATATATATATATATATATATTATATTTATATATATATATATTATATTATATATATATATATATATATATATTATATATATATAATATATTAAAAATAATCCTCTTACAAGAACGTGTACAAAGAACATTACACCAAATCACGTTATCTGTCAGTGATAAGAATGAAGAAGTAGAGGAAACAACAAAACGAACGTGTGTTGTTGTGGAGGGGGGAGGACACCATTTCGGGGGGAAAGGGTTTTTTCATTCATTCGGGAAAGAAAAAGAATAAAAAAATATTACAAAATTCGTTTCTCCCAAGCGCTTCCTCCGATCACTGTCAAATTCCAAGTGTTCACTTTCATTGCTTCGTGAGTGAGTTTTCGATCAGAGAAAAAGTAGTTGCAATCTCTCTCTCTCTCTCTCTCTCTCTCTCTCTCTCTCTCTCTCTCTCTCTATATATATATATATATATATATATATATATATATATATGGGATGAATTTCACAATTAAACACGTGAAATGAATGAATGATGTAAACCCACAAGGAAAAAGAAAAATGATTCCAAGGCCTTTCGTGTATTCAGAAGTTTCCCTGACGAGGTGTACTTCTGAATACACGAAAGGCCTTGGAATCATTTTTCTTTTTCCTTATGGGTTTACATCATATATATATATATATATATATTATTTTTTTTTTTATTTAACTTTTGTTTAAAAGACAGAGTTACACTTTTATTTATTTTATTTTTTTAATGAAAAATCAACTTCTTTTTAGTTTGATTATATTTTTCCTAATTTTTTTCCATACGTTTTCGAAGAAGAGAAACAAATTGAAGCTGATATAGATTAAAATTATGTCATCTATCTGTCTGTCTGTCTATTTATATATGGTATCTGCAAGGGCGTAGCTAGGGGATGGCTGAAGGGGCAGCCGCCCTGGGCGCCAAAGAGAGAGGGGGGCGTCAAAATTGCATTTGAAATTTTCTACTTCTTATTTTTATTTTTATTTCTCAAATAAAACGAAGAAGAATTGTAGCAAAACTTATTGTGCCTCTGTTGTATTGTATAGGACACTTCATAATCTCTAATTTAGATTCGTTATACAACTTATACTTTAGTACTATCTTAATTTATTCGGAAACGTTTTCGAACGGGATTGTGCACGTTCAATATCGTACGGTCGTACCTACACGGTATTTGTCGTATATCATGTTCCCTTGTTTTGGTGGTGGCGGGCATCCCACGCCGAATTATTTATATCAATTAAAATTAAATTCATCAATGATTATTTGCGGGAGGGGGCGGCAAATTCAGGTTCTGCCCAGGGCGACATCAAGGCTTGCTACGGCTCTGGGTATCTATCTAGAGTTAAAAAGTGACCGGAAAATGTGGACATTGGTTCTGGGTAAGGACAAAGAAATTGTAAATAATGAAGTCTTTAAATAAAAGCAGTTAAACGTGTGAAATAACGCTTTTGAAATATTGATATTAATAAAGAGAATTCGTATGAAAAACCTTGGAAATCAATACGTTTTTTTTTTTGTTCTTTAATCAAATTACAATCTGTTTAAGTCACTAAACTGTCATCCTGTTAAAATGAAACGAACAGCAATTTAAAATGAAGGAAATCTATAATCTCATTTGACGGTTTCAAACGATGTAAATTGCGTGAAATTGTGTGAAAATGTAAATAAAGAAGCTTATAAGACTGAATGAAACATGTCGAAATATTCAACGAATCTAGTGTTCCGTTTTGAACATTTTAATACTGATCAGGTAGACTTTTGCATTTTATGAGAGACACTGCTTGAATTCTTTAAAGAAAGAGTCTGATGTAATTTTGTCCATGTAATCAGTCCTACATTCGACTCAGTATAAAAATTTAAAAGAAATAAATAATAAAATGAAAATTTGGTTTAGTTATCGTCGACTGTTTTTCTTCCTTGGTTCTGACAAT
Organism: Bathynomus jamesi; assembly: GCA_023014485.1. NCBI lineage: Eukaryota > Metazoa > Arthropoda > Malacostraca > Isopoda > Cirolanidae > Bathynomus > Bathynomus jamesi. Next base: position 55,622 of record JAJOZX010008819.1, on the reverse strand, counting down.
ATTCTACAGATTTCTTGTATGTTTGTTATAAATTAGCACTCCTATTCCTTTTACCAAACAGGGAAACTTTATACCAAAGCGAAGTTGGCATGAAAAGGACTTCTATTCCACTCATAGACTCCGACCAATGCATCACTGTAAGCAGCATCTAAAGTATTATTTGCATTGAGATCAGTAAGACTCGAAAGCTTTACGAATACGCCCACCAAACCCTGAGAACTTAGAGAAATCAATTGATAATGAGTCGTGCGAGAATCTGAGCCAAACGAGAGTTCTTGTTTGAGTTTTTCAACGAACTGTTAAGGCTTTTGCCTCCCCTTTGTTATACAGTTATATTATATGGAGTTGAAATGTACAGTGCAGGGTTGGGTATCCCACATTATCTATGTGGGTGCTATAGATAATGACTGTGCATAAATATTAGTCCTGCGAAATTATATCTTCAGGTGCCACAAAGCCGTCGAAAAAAGTGAAATATAATGATTTTCTTATATTCTGCATTAGTACAATAACTGAAACTTACTTGTTATTATTATATATTAAGTGTTCCAATTACCAAAATAGTTACTGAATTACGCAGCTCTTAGTTTATTTAGATCAATGTTCTTTTGATTAATGATCTAAATAATCCAGAACTCACCACGAGGAGGTGGCTGCGTGTCGAGCTCCACCCATGCCCTCCCAACCACCCATCCTTGCGCATGTTTTTTTCTATTAACGTTTTATTTAAACTTTATATTCAGCTTTACTTTCGAATGATGGCATTTTTTACGTGACTGAAGTGTTGATCTTATGAAGCCATCTCGCGCGTTCAATCCAAATACTTTTGATGATGCTTTAGTCACTAATTTTACCATTCTTTATACTACTTGTGTATGACAAGGGAATTTCTCGAATGGAGGGGTACTCTTGTTTTCTATGAATTCTTCAATCTCATTTTCTGTCAGGTGTCTTGTCACAGGTGGTTCAGTGACAATGCATTTTTGCCAATTAATTAAATCAGTATAATCAGTAGCTTCAAATTGAATAACAGGTACTGTGAAACGCCTCACAACTTTTTCCTTGTTTGTTTGCCTTGCTTTCTTTATTCGCCTCCACGCTAATTCTCTTATGGCGCTGCGGTCATCATGAATCATTGATGCTAGAATATTTTCTGGATTTGCAAAAAATGCATTTCTTTGTATGACAGGGTTAACAATATCCTTTACTTCGTCATTCAGTGTTCTTGTTAGTTCAATAGTTTTGAAAACATGTTTTGAGCCATTGACAAAAGACGTACTTTGCTTAATAGAAAACCACATTGGGATGTAGACCTTCATTATAAAAGAAGCAATGTTCATGAGGTTCTCAGATGGACTTACAGTTGAAACGTATAGACGAAGCAAACGATTTGCTGTAGTCAGCCATCGTGAATGTGCCATTTTGCTTGGACTACGATGAGCAAGATCTGGAGAGCAATATCCCTTTGTTATCGCCTGATGAATATCAATTAGATATTTTTGGTCGGTGCTAAGATCTTCACAGTCTACAGTTGGTTCCTCAGCATCAATCCTTTCAAACTCGACAATAGGAAGACTCTCACAGTTCTCTAATTCCCTGCCAATAGGACCGGTGAATCCGCGGGGGCCAGATGTTTTTCCATCCAGCTTTGCAACTAAATGGCGTAATGGCAATTCATTGGCATGGAGCTGGCACACTAAATGTTGAACTGGCTTCTTCAGCTTCAATTCTATAAGCCTTATAACGCCTCCCTTTTCTCCAGTGTTGACTGCTGCACCATCGCATCCAATGGCAACAAGGTTTTCCAGGTTCATGTCATTATTTCCAATATACTCAAACATTCCTTTACATATTTCTTCAGCTGATCCAGAATTCACAGAATAATGGCCCAAATAATCTGAACCAGGTTCTCTCACTAAAGTGATATGTTCTTCTGTTACCTTCTTCTGATATACTTTGGACTCTTTTTTTTCTTGGAAGAGTGTAGAATCTTTTCGACCATCAAAATAGATTCCTCTGATTGTGACCTGATTTTGATCTTTCATAATTTCTGATCTCTTCTTTTGTCTTTCTCTTCTGATTTTACTCCTATCCACTACTTCAGATGTATTGTCAATAGAAACTTCTCCAATATCTTGCAATACTGCACTAACAATGAATGCTGCAGCTCGATCTGAAACTGCAGTCCTGTCACAAGCAGTAGCCACTGAAGGTAGATTTGTAGTTTTCCTTTTCTTGAATAATTGTTCTTCAGGTTGTTCGAGCTTTCTCTTCGAGCTAACTGGCTCTGGAAATGTATCGTCTGATATTTCGCCAGATTCACTTTCACTATTTGATGTCGATGATGATAATTCAACATTTGTATCCTGCAATTTCTCCTGTGAAGATTCTTTGGTGAGCCTCACAGCTTCTTTTTGCTTTCTTAGCAACGTAGATGCTTTTTTCTTTGAGAGTGTAATATCTACTCTATCAATAAACAGTTTTCTTTCACTCCTTTGATCTAAGAGGAAGGTCACTTCTTCCTTTGGAACCGTTTTTTCTTTGGGACAAGAACATTGTGTTAGTACTTTGCACTTGCACGCTGCAATGTCAAAAAGTTTCGTGTGTGCTTCTTTTTTGAACATATCAATCTTTGCTTTGTAAGCTTCAGAATTTTTTTGCTTTGGTATGGCTTCATAATGACACGATACTTTTCGTGGTAGCTTCTGAACATTGTTTCAATTCGCCTGTCTGACAGAATTGGGACGGAAGCACTTTCCCAAATTGTTTTCAATTTATCAACAACTTTTTCTAATATTTGAGATATTGAAGGATCTTTATTAGTATTCTGTTTCAAATCGTTTCTTACAAACAAGTAATATTTAAAAACTCCTTCGTATGTAGGAAGATTCCTGTGCCACAAATCTTCCCCCATACCAAACATGGGGCACTCAGTTGAGGCCCTGGTTGATTTTGCACAAACTCGAGACATTTTGAAAGTATACAAATCTGAAAAAGAAGAGCTAATATCAATTATACGTTAATTTCAGTTAATAGTACATGGCAAACTTAGGGCAACACAATACAGAAATGCAAAATATATAAGAAATATAGTTTAGACTATCTGAGTAACGCCAACAACAGAACACCCACCTGCTACGAGAGCGACAGCTACACTGAACCGAGGTACTCACGTGACAGCTGAGTGAGCTGACTATAGAAAACTGTTTTTAGAGAATAGAAACTTTTTTAAAGGTTGACTGAGCTATTTTTATACAAGTGTGAATAAATTCTTGTCTATTGTGCATCGTGGACTCTTCTGTAATTATTGGTTAAAATCTGCTTTTTTCAATTTTTTTCAATATTGAAGGTCATTGTGGCACCTGAAGATATTAATGTTATGATTTTAAATTTATACCAGCTTATTTCCTCACTACTCCACACATTTTCCACACTAGCCAATTTGAAAATTCGAAAAATGAGTTTTTCACTCCGCCCTATCGGACATGTGTTGAGAGGAGAAGGGTTTTTGAAAGAGGTGATAGAGGGTAGATATGAAGGTAGAAGGCCGAGGGGAAGGAAAAGGAAAACAATGCTGGATGATTTGAAGGCAGGCAGGAGCTATCATGAGATGAAAAGGATAGCTCAGGATAGAAGAACACTTTGGCGGGACACATGAGTTGGACCTGCCTGATAGGCAGAACACGATGGATGGATGGATGGAATTCACTCATACGAAAAAGAACTTATTAATTATAGATTTTATACATAAATTTTAAAATTAAAAATTTACTAAAATCTCATACAGATAAAATTTAATAAAATATCTTAGTAATTTTAGGAAATATATTAAAATCTTAAAATGTTTGAATAAACTAAGTTATGTAAACGTTTAAAGGAGACATTCCATCAAACATCAAAATAATATTGAAGTAAATGTAACCTGGAAATTCAAATATCAGCGCACGATATTTCTAAGAATGAAGCCAAGAGATTATTTTATTATGAGCAAACAATACAAATTCAGTCGAAAGCAATGCCTGCAATAAGCTAAAGCATTTTAAATGTTTATTCCTGTTTACGAGTTATTATTTTAAAACACAGTTTTAATAATATATCTTAAAAGTAAGGTTTCTGTGGTTCGGAACCCACATAAAATTGTAGGTCCCCTCCGCCACCACGGAGGACATTAGCAGTACTCGATTACAAACACGATTAGGTAGACTAACCATGAGTAGATCCTAGGATCTTTGCTGGTTTGAAACAGTATAATATCATAACATTATGTATAACAAAGACGTCTATCTTCACGGCAAAATTCCTATTGAAAGTTAAGAAACAGGATGAAAACAATTCAGGTATGACGTCTCTTGAAATAAATGTTTCACGCACAAAAAAGAATGTTTTCTGATGTTGAAGAATTGAAAGGAAGTTAATTTTCGTATTATTTCTGTGAATTTTGACTTTCCAGTAATTTTCTTGGTCGACGTTCAAACGTGCGTAAATATTGAATCAGACTAGTTTCAGCTTACTTTATTAAGGTGTACACACATCCAGTATTCATGCAGTCACATACCTTTATCAAGAATAATACATGTGTATGTATATATATATATATATGGGTCTGTATCGAAGGAGTGACATTTCAAAGGAGTGACATAACAAAGGAGTGACATAAATACCGTAACGAAGGAGTGACAGAATTGTTAAAATTAAGATTTTATTTCAAAAACTAGAAACCTAACCTAACTTAACCTAGCCTAACCTAACCTAACCTAACAGTTGCAAGCCTCTCTTCCCTCTGGATTTGTTCTTTCTTCTTCTTTGTTGGTATTTTCGTGTCACTCCTTTGAATTTTATCTCCGATTTGTCACTCCTTTGTTATGTCACTCCTTCGTTATGTCACTCCTTTGAATAGGACCGATATATATATATATATATATATATATATATATATATATATATATATATATATATATATATATATATATATATATATATATATATATATATATACCAAAGCGAAGTTTGCATGAAAAGGACTTCTATTCCACTCATAGACTCTGACCAATGCATCACTGTAAGTAGCATCTAAAGTATTATTTGCATTGAGATCAGTAAGACTCGAAAGCTTTACGAATACGCCCACCAAACCCTGAGAACTTAGAGAAATCAATTGATAATGAGTCGTGCGAGAATCTGAGCCAAACGAGAGTTCTTGTTTGAGTTTTTCAACGAACTGTTAAGGCTTTTGCCTCCCCTTTGTTATACAGTTATATTATATGGAGTTGAAATGTACAGTGCACATTTATAAACGGTCACCTCACGGCAGGCGGCGTGCAGCAAAACCCAGCTGTTCATCCTTCCCCACAATGAAAATTGGTTGGTAGGTAAATAGGTACCCTGGGTAGTAGGGCGGGTCGTACTCAGGTGACAACATGAATCTGAAGGAAATCCTACCATCAGGGGTGTCTAAATTATGTGTTTTTACATGGGGAATTCAAATATGAGCTTATTTTTTGGATAGGATAACTCTAACATACATCATTTTGTATTTCTAAATTGCCAATTTTACCCTTTTGAACCCCTTTATAATATATTAAAAGATATAAGGTAAATCATTTATATTGACAAGGCCAAATCAACTTTACATATATTTATTAATAGGTGAACTGCATGTATATCACTGGATATAATTACAAATATCATTCTCCTGACATCTTGAACTTTGCCAGGTTGCACAAATCCTGCTTTGACTCAGACTTGGACATCAGCTTCCTGCTGGTCTCCTGAGCCCTGATCCCTCCATCCCTCTTTTCCTGTGAGAAGTACTTAGCAGAAGCCTCAGTCACCATTTTAACAACCCTCTCAATGCTTTGTGTGTGGCAAGGCCATTTGCGCACCTCCATGGGGGTGTTGATGAAGTTTTTCACCTCTGAGGTGCTTAGAGAGCAGGTGAGAGGTGGCTCTGACACACCTTCTGACCATCTGATCAAGTCACCGATGCTGGAAGCATCACAATTGATGTCAGGTGTCCTTCTGCTCCTAACAGAGGAGTCCCCCAGCTGAGTGTCCAGGTCCCCCTCTCCCCTGATGGCCAGGATTCTCTCCACCCCTTCAATCCTCTCCTTCTGATCCTCAGAGCAGAGTAGTGTTTGGAGGATGACTTCACTGTGGACATACCAAGCAGATCTTCTCACAGTTGGCATCACAATATCCAGCACCTCCTTTCTCTGGGACTTGAGGCAGTCCAGCTGAAAGAGGATGTGCCTAGGCCCTTCGATCCAGGAATGCTTGACCTTCACGTTGAACCAACATGGGTAATACACTCCAATGATGAATTCCACAATGAATTGCAGAGTCTTCAGGTTCTTTCCTTTAAGTCCGTGCTTTGACACCCAGAGCCTGAGAAGTCTGTTCGCTGTGGTGAGCCAGCGGCTGTGGTCAGTGGCGGTTCCTCATATGGGCAATATGGGCAGCCGCACAGGGCGGCATTTGTGGAGGGGCGGCATGAGCGCCTGCAAAAAAAATAAAAATAAGAATAAATAAATAAAGAAATAAATAAAAATAAAAAATAAAATAAATAAATAAAAAGATCAATAAATATATTTTTATTAATAAAAAACCATCTATTGCATTTTCCATAAACCTTCCCATAAAAGACCTAAACAATGCAAAATGCTTCCAGATTAATATTATTGGGAATAAAGGCCCATACTTTAACATATGTAATGTTATTTTTCTGGGTTTGGTTAAATAGTGAAATGTATATTATTTATTACAGAACGAATCTTCACACTAAGCCACTAAGGTCTGTCAAATAACCGCAAATGGATAAGAAGAGGTCAAAGCTATCAGGTGCTCAGTTTAGAAAAAAGAGGAAAGAAGAAGAGGAGAAACGAGCAAAAGATAAAGGTATAGAGCTATGTCATCTACTCTTCACTGCTATATTGCACTGCTATTTTGTGATATAGCTTTCTGAGTCATTTGAAGTGTACTATTATGTATATAATTAGCCATTAACCAAGGAGGTTGTATTATTCATTTGTTTCCTATTCTAAAAGTTTAATAAATTGTGCTTAATAACATGTTAAATTAATTGTACTAGCCTATTCATGCATTGGTCTGTTATGTTCTATTTTACTATTTGCAGGGGCACTTTTGAAATATTTTGGAACACCCTCTGCCACTAGCCAGGATGAGAAGCCGTCTACTTCTGCCATTATTGAGGCTGAGGAGCCATCTACCTCCTCAGCCTCACATATGTCTCCACAAATGCAGTCTGATCCTGAGGATGAAGACCCATTTGCTTCTACTTCTCCCCGGCAGGACTCTTCAGGTGAGTTTGTGTGCACATATGTCTGTGAGTGTGTGCGTGTGTGTGTATGTGTATGTGTGTGCATCCCTGCAAAGCATTTTGCAAACAGTTATAAATTATAATGTTATTATCACTGGGTCTGGGTTACTGGGTATGTGTGGTGTTTCACCACCATAATTCCATAACACCACCACCATAACAAAGTGCTGTGAATAATGTGTTATCTAACTTAGGTGTGTATACTAATGAGCAATGCTCTTGTTCTTTCTATTAGAAAGGCCTGGAGCAGAATCGCCTCCTGAGGATGAGTCTCTGTCCACCGACCCTGCTAACTGGCCTTCAGTTCTGACTGAGAGAATTCGGACACAACTGGTTTCCAGGGGACCAAGTCAAGTACCATCTGACTTTGTATTCCCTAGAAACGACAGTGACGGAAGAAGTTTCCACCATCAATACTTCAGGAAGTCATTGGTTAGTGGGGAAAATATAATCAGAAGTTGGTTGGTCTATTCCTTAAAAAACAACAGCCTTTTCTGTTTCTGTTGTACATTATTTTCCAAGAGGAAAATAAATTTAACAAGTTTGGGACTCTCGGACTGGAAGCATGCAAGCTCATTGCTCACATCACATGACAACAGTTCAGAACACCTAAATTCTATGAAAATCTGGAAAGAACTGGCAGTGAGGATGAGAAAGGGGGAGACCATTGACAAGCAGGAGATGGCACTTCTGGAGGCTGAGAAGTTGAGATGGAGAGCGGTGCTGACACGTCTCACTGCTATTGTGCATTCTCTGGCAGTTAGGAATTTGGCACTAAGGGGACATACAGAAAAATTGTTCTCACCATCAAATGGCAATTTTCTGAAAGAAGTTGAACTGATGGCACAATTTGATCCTATAATGCAAGAGCACATTAACCGTGTCCAAAAAGGGACCTCCAGTCACACCAGCTACCTCGGCCACCACATACAAAACGAACTCATTGATTTGTCGAGCAGCAAGACCATTTCAGCAATGGTGAGCGACATCAAACAATCAAAGTTTTTTTCAATAATTCTAGATTGCACTCCAGATATCAGCCACACTGAACAGTTGTCAGTTGTGATTCGGGTTGTGTCACTGGAGGGGAAGCCCCATATAAAGGAACATTTCATGGGGTTTTTGGAGGCAGAGGAGTCCACTGGTCAACATTTGGCATCTCTGATTCTGAAGAGACTGGAGGAGCTAAAAGTTCCTTTCATGGACTGTAGAGGACAATCATACGACAACGGGGCCAACATGAGGGGAAAAAACAAGGGTGTTCAATCCAGGCTCCTAGAAATTAATCCCAGAGCTCTGTTTGTTCCATGTGGGGCTCATTCTCTGAATTTGCTTGTGGCCGATGCTGCTAAGGGATCTATTGATGCCACAAGTTACTTTGGCATCTTGCAGAAGCTTTACAACTTGTTTTCAGCCTCCACACAACGATGGGCCATTTTGAAAAAACATGTGAACATCACATTGAAGATGTGGTCTGATACAAGGTGGGAAAGCAAGATCAAGAGTGTGGAGCCCCTGAGATATCAGGCAGCTGCAGTGAGAGATGCACTGATCGAGGTGAGGGACCACACCAAAGACTCTGTAATAAAGGTCGAGGCTCAATCTCTGTCAGAGGAGGTTGGGTCATACCGCTTCGCCATTTGTTCAGTGGTGTGGCATGACCTGTTGTGCCAAATTCAGCATGTGAGCAAGCAGATGCAGTCTCCTAGCATGCACGTTGATGTTGCAGTAAATCTCCTAAAAAAAACAGAGAGGTCTCCGCAATTACAGGGCAACAGGTTTTGTGGCTGCACAAATGGCAGCCACAGATATCTGTGAACAAATGAATGTGGAGGCTGTGTTAAAACAAAAACGGCTGAGGTCCACAAAGCGGCACTTCTCCTATGAAGCATCTGATGAGCCCTTGATTGATGCTTTGAAGAAGCTGGAGGTGACATTTTTCAATGCAGTGGTTGATGCTGCAACATCAGCCATTCAGGAAAGATTTTCCACGTTGGAAATTGTGGGAGAGAAGTTTGGAGTGCTGACACATTTCCAAAATCTCACATTTGAGGAGCTGACAGAACAATGTGTGAACCTTAGTACTACACTACACTTTAAGGGACAATCTGACTTGGATGGCAGAGAGCTTGCACAGGAGCTGAAGAACTTGCCTGACTTGCCATCAAAGACCATATCCTTGCTTGAACTGCTGACATTTATCCATGAAAGGGAGCTCTCTGAAATATATCCAAATTTGTGGACTGCTCTCAGAATTGGTCTTACTCTTCCAGTCACTGTTGCTGAAGCAGAGAGGAGCTTTTCAAAGCTGAAGCTCATCAAATCCTACCTGAGGTCAACTATGTCACAGGAACGCCTTACCGGTCTAGCCATCATCAGTATAAATCATACAATTGCTGAGCAGATTTCATATGATGATTTAATTCATGACTTTGCATCAAGGAAGGTAAGAAGAGTCAGGCTTTAGATGGCAGTTGTGCTGTGGTGCAATTTATTTTGTTTCTTGTTCAAAGTGTAGCATAATAATTACCCTCTCTTAAGTGTCTTATTCTATTTATGTGATAGAGCATTTGTACAATTTAGAAATTTGATTCTCTAGTTTATTTATGGCAGTTGTGCAATTTAATTTGTATTTTTCCTGTTCATAGTATCATAATTACATTCTCTTAAGTGAGTTATTCTATTTACGTGATGAAGGATTTGTAAAATTCAGAAATTTGAGTCTTTGTTTTGGTTCTGAAGTTCCAACAATTAGTCCAATAAAAAGTTATTTTGTGAAAGAGTTATGTCTGTCCTTTATTTTGGGGGGATTCGAATGTGTGTGTGTTGGCGAACAGGGGGGGGGGCGCTGAAGGTGAGGTTCGCCCAGGGCGTCATGTAAGCTAGGACCGCCACTGGCTGTGGTTTACTGGTCCTATCTCTAACAGAGCCAGCCCTGCAGGAAGTACTCCATCCCTGACTGCACAGACAATTTTATAGCCATAGTATTGATCAGTTGAGAGATCTTGAATGACCTTGTCAGGAAGCTTGATCAGTGGAGGGCCAACAGAGATTCGGGTGAAGTTTGGATTGATATCAAAGTCTGTAGCAGAATCAAGGAGCTTTCCTATTGGCCCGGATAATTTTTTGTCTGACAGAGTAGGGCCATCAAGGTCAACAATGAGATGGCGCAGGGGAAGTTCAACAGTGTGCAGGTTGCACACCAACCAGACCAGCTTTCTCCCCAGGTGCAGCTCCAGCTTCCGCATTACTCCAGCTTTCACACCAGTGTTGACATTTGTTGAGTCTCCTCCAATGGCCAACAAGGTCTTATCATAACCCCTCTCTTTCAGCCAGGCAAACAGGACCTTAGCAATCTTCTCCGCATGTGACTCCTCTTTAGTTGCTTTCTCTGGGGTAAAGTGGAACAGATAGTAGCTGCCAGGCTCACTAACAACACTATAGTGTTCTTCCTTGATCTTTGCGGGAAAAGATTGGTCACTGCCCTCAGCTTCCATCATCACATTGGTCAGGTCAATCCGCCCATCAAAGAGGATGCAAGAGATCCCCCCCTCCTCCCTGCACTTCTTCTCGAACTGTTCCTCCAGCTCTCTCATCAACTTCTGTGCTCTCTTGACCTTGCTCTTATCAATCACTTTACTTGTATTGTCTTCTGTGATGATTCCTGCGTCAATCAGAGCTGCTGTTGCTATCACTGCAGTTGGCCTCAGCCCTATGCCATACCTTACACTAGCAAGGGCAATGTTTTGAATCTCATCATAGTTTTTCTGTACCTTTGCCGAAGCTACTGGCTCAAGGTCAGTTTGAGGGAAGAGCTCAACTTCAGGAACAAACTCATCTTCATCACCACTTCTCTCCAATAGCTTCATAAATCATGAGTCACTTCAAGTATTTCACAAAACGTTTTAGAATGTTCTGAAACGTTACATTCTAGCCTCTGAGAAAGGTGGCTCAGAAAATGGCCTTATGCGCGCCAGAAAACCGTCAAAATATTTCATATACCAAACTGTATGATAATTACAATTAAGTGGAATGGCACACCTTTTTATTTGAGTATTTAAATATTATTATTATTATATGAATTACATTATATGTGTTTATATGAATTAGTTAGAACAATGCTCTATGAGAGATAACGTGAGCAGCCATGATAGAAAACGTGAGAAGACATATTCTGGGGTAACTACAATAGTAAAATAATCAACAATTTAATAATAATCAACTGCAAAATGATGTAGGTTAGGGTTATCAGAATTAAATATTTTCTTCAGAATTGTGTTCTATACACCAAAATATGTCATTTGAACACCCCTCTCCATTGATTTAAAAAAAATGCATAGTATGACCCGCCCTACTGGGTAGCCTAGTGGTTAAGACGCTGGGTTGCTGATCGGGAGGTCGTGAGATCGAGTCCGGGCGAGGACTTTGTAATTTCTGACCGCTTGTGGTGGGGCGTGATTCGGATTCCACGTTAAATTGTTGGTCTGAGGTGGAGTAACAAGCTTGACCTTCGTCATTATAAACAATTCGGGAGGAAACAAAACCAAGGTAACGAAGGTGTGTGTATACATATATATATATATATATATATACACAAACACACACACACACACACACACACACACACACACCACACAGGGGGGGGTTGACAAAAGTAAATAGACACCATGATGATTTTCCTTAAAAACAAATGGCAAAGCACATCAATGGAATGCCAGAACGTGTGTCAGCTTTGTATAATGCAAAGACGAAAGCAGCACGATTCTAAATATATTGATCCAATAAAGCTGTTATTATTTATTGATTTTTATTATCAAATCAAAAACTATGGAAAACCGAAAGCGTCTATTTACTTTTGTCAACCATCCGTATATGGTTTTGTAGAGTCGCTGAGGATTATTAAAACCCAATAACATTTTACCTATTTCAGATAAAACAAAATAATGAATGGTGTTTTGAAGCTTAAGTACTGTTATGTACTGTTAAGTACTGTTATGTACTGTTAAGTACGGTACTGTTAAGTAAAGTACTTTAATATTTTACATTTCAACATTTTCTTCATATTGGACGATACAACGTTTCACCCTATTTTATATGGATTTAAACATATTTTTTATTTGTTTTTGTTGTTTTTGTGTGATTTGGTGGGACGTTATTTCAATTTTTGCTTCACTTCTGCCAAACGATGAGGCTCTTTGATGTAAACAACGATGTTCTTTACGTAAACAATGATGTTAGTTACGTGGTTCTGTGAAATCTAAAAGGGGATGTTCGGTCGGGTGAACCACTATGATTTGGGACCTATACCAATTATACCCATTTAGTCGGTGGAATATCCTATCAAAACTGTAAAACAAGTAACGGCCAATCTAAACTTAACCTTGCTTGTGCTAACCTAACTTAACTTAATGTAACTCAAAATAACTTAGCGATTAAATGTCATGTTGAGAGAATGATGTTAAGGGTATTTTTTGATGAAAGAGAATTCGAAGACTAAAAATACTGTCTGTGATCACGATTCTTACTTAATCTGATATCTTTTGACTTCATTTTTATTGGGAAATGTAAAGCGCATCTTTTATACCACATATTCGAGTTTGCCAAGTCACTTTGTGTGGGTTCGAACGACGGTTCAGGATCGACCTGCGGTTGACCCCTTTGCAGCATCCCGCCTCATTTGCGGGATTTGGTGAAGGAGGGAATTGCTGTCTGATCTCCTCCAATAATAATAATAATAATAATAATTATAATCATTCGGGAGAGCCATAAACTGGGACAGAGCTCAGGCCCATTGCGCTAACTCCTAGATCATTATTAACCAACACTTTCGGGAGTGGAACCCCAGAGCTGAGTGACTTCCTTTCGCTTATAGGTAAAGGTTATTTTTGCACTGATCCACGAACGCTGGTTTTACGACACCAAGCGTCAGTATTTAGTTGAACAGTTCGCCACCAAATTACACACCAACAAATCAGAAATGTGTATTAAGTTTTGTAAAATAAGATCGAATTTTGTATCACTCAAGATGAGGATATGTCGAAATATAAAGCTTTAGTGTAAAGGGAGCAAAAACTTTGAGAAGTAAAATTTCTAATGCCATTTATTAGTTTGATATTACATTTTAAAACGCTTTAACAATTTTATAACAACTACATATATGTATATACAGGGGTTGTGCCACACACTCGTCAGGTACCGAGGCCAATGAGCCATACACTTCAAATACCATCTTTAATATATTCCATAAAGCATTCGCCACTGGCGAGGAATCGAGTTGGTTTTCACAGCCCTACACACACACACACACACACACACACACACACAGATATATATATATATATAATATATACTACATTTCCCTCTCGGAAAAATTTTGAAAAATTAAATTTAGCACAAACTCCTTAGCAACTAAATTCGGACTGACTGGATCCATTGTTTTCCAAAGGCAGACCCAGAAACCTAATCCTTCATAATTGAATGAAAGCCAAGAACCAAATCAGAAATATAATGCCTCTGGAATTGTTTTATATTAATAAACGCAGACTCAATTTTGACCGAAAGGATGCACAGAAGATTACTTATATTTATTAATATAAAAGGATTTTACGCTTATCTTCATCATGCCGAGGGTAGTTTATAATATAGTTAGGCTTTACATTTTAAACTGAGGATAGATAATTTTTTTATTTATATTAAAGGAGATACTAGATTACATATATATATATATTATATATATATATATATATACATATTATATATATATATATATATATATATATATATATATATATATATATATACTGTAGTGTTCCCAACAAAACCACAATTTCAAGGATAGCTTCAAGGTAGTTTATTTAAATCGGATGAGTTGTCTCTTTACAAATTCAACTTGGACAATAGTTTGTTAAAAATTAAAGTTGACAAGGGATGGAATTAGAGACTTTGCTGAACATTAAAGAAGTTTACAATGAACAAAAATGAACAAAAACTAATTCAATGAAACATTAACGAAGCAAATGTTCAATGCGTCCTCCTTTATTATCAGTGACCAATTGTAGTTGACTATTTCGTATGGGGGATGCTTAGTTGACAAAGTTTGCAAACAAACTATTCAAGATGTCACTCAACTTCCAGAGTGAATTTTAAAAGCGTGGAAAGGGATCGATCAAGACATCATTTCTACAGCAGTTCGTCACTGGTGCACAAGGCTACAATTGGTCATTGATAAGAATGAAGGACACATTGAACAATTGCTACGTTAATATTTTATTCAATTTTTATTTTATTGTAAACATTTTTAATGTCCACCTAAGTCTCTAATTACACTCCTTAATAGTTGTTAAAAAATAAAGTTAATAAGTTAAATCTGTAAAAAGACAACTCATCTGATTTAAGTAAACTACCTCACAATTTAAGAACAATATAAAGGATGTAATCTGATATCTGTTTCATTTAGTTATCCTTGAAATTGTGGTTTTGTGGCCAGGTGAAAAAGGTGGGCCATTTTTGGGAGGACACTGCACACACACATACACAATATATTGGGGCACATAAAAGATGTGTATAATAGGATACGGAAATGCGAGCGTGGAGGAAAATACAAGCGCAGAAGATCACAAAATATAGTTAGATGATAAATGATAAAGCGATGAAGTCTCTAAAAAAAGACAATTAGTAAATTTACAGCAGTCGAAAGAAAATGGAACTCAAACAGTTAAAATCGAACCTGAGTGAGAACAGCGACAGTATTCTTTCTGAAATGAATAATAAAAAGAATAATAACTATATTAATAATAATAATAATAATAATAATAATAATAATTTATAATAATGGTGGTAACGTTAAGACGAATAGTGGTGGGGACAAAACTCGATGATACTTGCAGTAATAAGGACGAGAAAACTAAATTAAATTATAAAAAGGTATAATGGAAAAGTATTGAAATCGTAACTACAAAATGAGGAAAAAAGGTAAGGTATTAAAGGTTTTCTGGATTTGGTTTTTTGGGAGGTGATTCCACCTTGAGACGTGGTCGTCTTAAAATTCTATTATGTCTGATTTTACAAATACAGTGTTTTTCCGTGTTGAGTCTACACACACACACACACACACACACACACACACACACACACATAATATATATATATATATATATATATATAAACAAAGAACCACAGGGAAAAGGAAACACGAAATCCGAGCGCTTTCGTGATATATTCACATCTTCAGGGACATCTTTCTTGTCCTGAAGATGTGAATATATCACGAAAGCGCTCGGATTTCGTGTTTCCTTTTCCTTTTCCCTGTGGTTCTTTGCTTATTAAAAGATCACGTGTTGTTTTGTGATTTTATTGCATATATATATATATATATATATATATATATATATATATATATAATATATATATATATATAAACTATTATTTTAAACTAAATACAGACCTGTAGTTTTTGGGGTTATGGATACTTGTGGTTTTTAATTCAGTTTGTGTAGAGCAAGCCTGAGGTAGTACGAGTATGACTGTGATTGATACAGGTAAGTTTGTGATGCCTTAGGGAGGAAACTCAAACTCGTGGTGCATCTTGCTCCTGAAGAATCCAGCACCAGCAGTGGTAATGGCAGTGTCTGCAATGAAAACTAACGAAAATTGCAATAAATTGAATACGGATAGGGATGTTCTTTAAACTAGACTAACACAGACCATTTTGCTTTTAATGGTAATGAACCACGTACGGAACCCTCGTCGGTACTTTGAACCCCTATTTGCTTGGTAATGCTGTTGCGAGCTGCTCGTACCCTGAAATGGGCGTATGGGCGGAATGATGTTCTATGTGAAAAGTGGTTTAACTCTTCATATTTCTACTTGAACTATGAATGCATCAGTGAATAAATAAATAAATAAAGATATATATATATATATATATACCTTTAACCTTTGGTATTTTAACCTTTGGTTAGCTTCCGCCCGAATTGTTCATTCTGACGAAGGTCAAGCTTTTCACTCCACCTTCGACCTACAGTTTAACGTGGAATCCGAACCACGCCCCATCAGCAGCCCAGTGTCTTAACCACTAGGCCACTTAGGGTACCCATTTATCTACCAACCACTTTCTTTATTGTGTGGAAGGATGAACAGCTGGGTTTTGCTGCGCGCCGTCTGCCGTCGGGTCTCGAACCCGGGGCCGATGGATTCGTAGTCAGCGACGCTAACCACTACACCATCGAGGCGCATATATATATATATATATATATATATATATGCGAAAAAGGTAGCCAAAATAAATGCAAATAAATAAAGAAGCAGAAATTGTACGAAATTAAATCTGAAGAGAAAAGGCGGAGGAGAACACTTTAAAACAACCGAAATTTACATTTAATCTCAGAAGTAAGTAGTCTTTGGTGAGAAACATAAAGATTGGGCCTCAGATGTCTGGATTAAAGTTTAATTTTCTGATTAAACCTTGTAAACAAGCTCTTAAGACGTAACTCACCAAAAGCGCGCTCTACTCGTATGGTTTGACAAAAAAAAAAAAAAAAAAAACATTATTTCATCATGACGGCACCGAAATGAATTTCAACCCACGGGTCTTGCTATTGTATGGAATGTCAATACCATTTTGCTACCTTATGGGTCTAAAATTAAGGAAAAAACTCAAACTATCTTTAGTTAAAGTTCTAATATTCATAGCCTGGTTTCATGGTCCATCTTTTCTAAAACATTAAAAAAAAAAAAGGATTTTTCCATTAAAAGGGGACAGTTTCCATCTGTTTTCAACAAAACGGGTCAAACTGGATTGAATACTAACTTTTGATTCCTTGAAGTTGAATTTGAGTCAGCAGTGATATATATATATATATATATATATATATATATATATATATATATATATATTATATTATTATATTTTTGTATTTTTTTAACTGCAAACAACACACAGTATAATTAATGTAAAGAACAACGCTTGTCTAGAAGAGCGTTCCGCACAAGATGAGGAGGGAGAACGAACAAATGAAAAATGAGGTACCACCCGGGAATCGAACCCGGGATCATCCGATTGCCGGTCGTTCTTTACATTAATTATACTGTGTATTGTTTGCAGTTAAAATGTATATATGTACGGCATGCGAACGTGCCCCCAGGGCATTGGTTTCTGCTCGTATGTAGGAGAATTACGACTTCTGATTGATCGAGGTCCATGGTGTAGACTGTAGTGGATAGCATATCTGACGGGCAATCGGATGATCCCGGGTTCGATTCCCGGGTGGTACCTCATTTTTCGTTTGTTCGTTCTCCCTCCTCATCTTGCGGAACGCTCTTCTACACAAGCGTCGTTCTTTATTTATATATTATATATATATATATATATATATATATATATATATATATATATATATATATATATATATATAGCTTCGAAAAAAGTTCGTCGAAGTAAAAATATGAAAAATATACTGAAAAATATGTGTATAAAGAAATCCTTTATACTTGGCTAGAAAAAGCGTTTGGACAACTTTTTTTTTTTATTTATTAAATACTGAATACCTTGTTATTCCTACAAATGTTCCTTTTCCACCAAAGTAAAAGATAGTTCTTGAATACTCACTACTCACTTTTTCCCCCCCTCATTGATACATGATAAAGAGTGTATAACTTTGGTTAACCTTGGGTTTGCTTCCGCCCGAATTATTTATTTTGACGAAGGTCAAGCTTGTCACTCCACCTTAGCCCTCCAGTTTAACATGGAATCCGAACTACACCCCACCAGCAGCACAGCGTCTTAACCACTAGGCTACCCATGGTACCCATTTATCTACCAACCAATTTTTATTGTGTGGAAGGATGAACAGATGGGTTTTGATGCGCGCCGCCTGCCGTCACCGGTTCTCGATCCTGGGGCCGATAGATTTGAAGTGAGTGAACTAATCACTACACCACCGATATATATATATATATATATATATATATATATATATATATATATATAACCTTACCTTACAACCTTACAAAGGTTCCGCGCGATGATTTCTCATTTCGCGAAGGTCAAGCTTGTCGCCCCTCCTCTCGAGTTGGCCTGGTGAAGTAGTGAGTTGGATTCTTGCGCTCTCCACCTCACATAGCCAGGTACGCCCGGCTCATCGGGGATTGTTCTGAGCCAGGCGTCTAGTCTTCTTTTGAAGATTTCCACTGCAACTCCCTTCGTGCTTCTTAGGTCTTTGGGCAACTGATTAAACAGTTTTGGTCCTCTCACTACAAAACTATTTTCTTTCAGGGTTAAGGACGTTCCCTGTCTCATCTTCAATTTGGGAATACGACATAGTCTACCGCTTCTACTTTCCACCGTTGTTTGGGGAGTTATGGGATTCAGAGTAAGATTAGGGACTAGTTTCTCCATTATTTTCCAAGTGTAAATAATGGTGTATCTCTCTCTTCTCCTTTCCAGTGAATATAGGTCTAGTTCTCGTAACCTTTCCCAGTAATTTAGTTCTTTGCACCCATTGATCTTGGCTGTGAAGCTTCTTTGGATCCCCTCCAGCTGTCTAATGTCTTCTTTTTTATATGGGGATGTTAGGACCGAGCAGTACTCCAATTTGGGTATTATCAGGGTTTTCAGTAGAGGAATCATTACATTCCTATCCCTTCGTTTAAAGCAGTGCTCTTCAACCTTTTTATGCTTACCGCCCACTTTTGTAACTTTTAAATCTCCGTATCACCCACCAAAATTAAAAATGCAAAAACTCAAACTAAAAGTTATATACCCTGCATAAAACAATAAAATTAATTGCAATTACCTTTAGATTAATGAGATCCTTGAGCCACTAGTGGGCGGTACCGCCCAGGTTGAAGAGCACTGGTTTAAAGGTTCTCAATATCTGACCCGTTATTCTCTTTGCTCTGTTTACTGCTATCTTATTTTGTGTTTCAAATTTCGCATCATCTGTCATTACAACCCCTAAATCTTTTGCTCTGGAATTTCTCTGAATTTCCTGTCCATTTGGGGTATAATAGTCCATGGACTTTAGGTCTTCTCTTTTTCCGTACCGTAATAGCTGAAATTTCTCGGTGTTAAACTTCATATTGTTGTCTTCAGTCCACTTGTAGATTTGGTTTATGTCGGTTTGTAGAGATCCTATGTCTTCTGGGTTTCTTATTTTTCTACTGATCTTTGTGTCATCCGCAAAGGATGTTACTGTGCTGTCTCTGGTAACGTCCTCATCTATGTCAGTTAGCATGATTATGAAGAGTAGTGGAGCTAATACTGTTCCTTGTGGTACCGAGCTGAGGACCTTTGATTCTGATGAAGATACTCCTTGTACTGTAACGACTTGCCTCCGCTCACTAAGGAAATTATATATCCATTTCCCTACTTTTCCTGTTATTCCCATATATTTCAGTTTATGTATTATGATTCCGTGGTCACACTTGTCGAACGCTTTAGCAAAGTCTGTGTATAGTACATCATAGTTTTCATTACTTTCAAGTGAATCAATAATGTTGTAGTGTTCCATTAGTTGTGATAGGCATGATCTGCCTGATCGAAACCCGTGTTGGTTATCATTGAACTTTTTCTGAGTTTCCAAAAAGTCATAGATTTTCTGTCTAACTATTCTTTCAAATATTTTAGTGAGATGAGATGTAAGCGACACTGGCCTATAGTTTTTGGCCTCGGATCGATCTCCTCCTTTATATGACGCGTTCGGTGGAGAAGGGGCGAACGCCACAAAATTCGAAAAATGAGTTTTTTGTCGTATAATTATCCTTTAAAACCTTTGCTTTACCTATGCAAAAATTTAGATGTTAGTCTGCACTCTTTCACGGTAAAATTTAGGTTTTAATGTATCTCAGAGAAATTCACTCCGCATCATTGCTTCACATTGAACACATCTATTCTACTTTTCTGGTCACTCGCCAATGCCTGTGATGCTCAATTTGGCCAAATTGAACAAATATAAAATAATTACGCAATATTATTTACACCAAAAAGATTATTTACGGCCATAACTACAGCCGTTTCGCAGCGCTTCCTAGTTGTAGAAATGAAACAGGCTGATTTTCTCGATTTTGACGTCCTAAAAACGTGCATTGTCATTAGGAAATCAACAACTACTAAATTTACAGATGCAAGAAAGTTAATATTTGACTTTCAACACAAAGAAGGCTACGTAATATCTACTGCATACCGCACAACCCCAGATAATAGCCATCCCGTCAGACTGCAGAAAGGGAAAAAATCCAACAGTGTCAGTTTATTCAATCTAGCCCAGCAGACACTGCAACCAAAGTATTCCCAATTGCTGCCAATAACTAAGGAAAAAATAAAAGATCTCAAAGAATTATCAGACCTAATGCCTGCAACTGCAGTGAACTATTATACAAGATTGTTAAAGGAACTGGAAGAAACCGAAACAGTTGAAGCAGGTAATACAACATTCGACGAAGAGGACCAAATAATGGATTACACCAGTTAACATCAGAAGCTATCAATAAATAGTATTGTAAAATTTCTTGGCGTTTTATTATATCGACATATTACACAACAATATTTTACTCAAATATGTGTTCAAATTCATACAACATTTCAATAAACCGGAAAAATACAAAGGTTTAAAGTTTACAAACTTTAACTGCATTTTGTGGCATAATTCGAAAATGTTGCGTTCGCCCCTTCTCCACCGAACGCGTCATATATTGGGACTATGTTCGCTCTCTTCAGGATGCCCGGTATTTCTCCCGTGTCTAATGATCGTCTCCATATCCAGTATAGGGGCTCAGCGATTGCATTCTTGCAGTTTTTGATCAGTGTGGCATTCCATTTATCCGGTCCTGCAGCTGAGTGTGTTTTTAGTTTCCCTATGGCTTGTGTAATATCATCCGTCGTAAAGTCGAAATCCGTTATACTTTCCCCCTTGTGGTTCTTCTTCAAAGAACGCGTTTCTATCGCATATCAATTTGTCAGTTTTTGGGATACTGAAAGATGATTCATACTGAGCTTTTAATATTTCAGATACTTCTGTTAGATCATCAGATAAATCACTGTTCTCATTTTTTAAAGGTCCGATAGTCGCTTGGTTTTTCGACTTTCTTTATGCGAAATTATAGAAGTACTTTGAGTTAGCCTTTATCGCTTCTATAGCGTCATCTTCTTCTTTTTCTGTATGCTTCTCGATTTGTTCCTGTATGACGACATCGATACTTTGTAGTTTATCATTTAATATGTTTCTGATGTTGTTATCTTTACAATTACTTAATTTTGCAGTCACTCTTTTTCTCTTTCGGAACAATGCCCTCTTTTTTCTTTCGAACCTGCTTCTCTTTCTTCTTTGTTGTATCTTTGGGACATGTTTTTCCACAATTTCTAACGTCTCCTCTAATGTCATTAGCATCTCTTCCGTTGTCTTGGCCTCGAAAATGGTTTTCCAATCTATTACTTCCATGCTGGATGTCACATCTTCCCAGTTTATAGCTTTGGAGTGAAAATTTAAAATTTCGAATTTGCTTCTTTCTGTTGTGCGTGTTCTTTCCTTTCCTGTTGCCTTTATATTAGTTGTTATTTCAATGATATTGTGGTCTGCTATCATAGTTGGGGATATTTCTACATTATCAATTAGATTACTGTTGTTTGTGAATACCAAATATATAAAGTTTCGGAGAACGAAAATTTTATGATCTGTCCATTTCATACTTCGGACCAATCAGGGTGATTCTTACAGCCGGGTTAGGTTACACAAGGTTAGGTTGGTTGGTTGATTCTATTATATTGACAAGTAATATACAGTAACATAAAGCAAGTACCTCTTGTCTACATATATGGACAAATTGTGCACCAGTGAGACGATAAAGGGCAGTATTTTTCCCAGTATTTTTCCCAGAAAGCCCGTTGTTCACATATTTGAACAATTGTAAGAATACTTGAAATATAATAAAATAAAACCCAACCCAAATTACGTAAAGAACTTTAAAGCAGTTGATTTATATCAGTAACTTGGCACTTCAAAACCAGGAACGTACCTCGTACTTCATTTAACTAAAAAAAAGGACACCAGTACATTTTCTTATCTCATCTCCTCTGCACAGCCGATTTCTTCTCACGACTGCTAGCGATCTCATCTCTAGCCCCTAGCTAGGTATTAAGAAACAGGACAAAGCAAATTTTGAAGATTTTTCTGAAAGCCTCCATTCTCGAATGTTCTAAAAGCTAAGGATCTTTTCGGTTTGACGGCGGAAAAAACAAACATAAAAACCAACTTTTTTCTTTTTAGTTAAAAGTCCAGGGATGGGAAATCGAAATCTTTTTCGATTCAAATTCGAATCCGATTTTCACGCAATTAGAAATATAGATTCGAATTCGGATTCAAATTTTTCGGTTTTTATCGATTCGAATTTTTTTCAGATTCGGATTATTTCTTTTTCGATTTCGATCCGATTCGAATCCGATTCGGATCCAGGCCTAATTTTTCTTGATTTTTATGAGTTCATTTAATAAAATTATACCTATCATCGTTGTTTTAGTCAAGGGGTGGCTATTATTAATAAGTTTCATTTTTAATAAATAATACAGATAATTCTCAGTCTATTAACGATCTAAGTAATAACTTTAGATTTACTCTTAATAAGGTGCAAAAAAAATCATTCATATAAGCTAATTTATTAAACAATTAAGGCTCATATATACAAGAAATATTAATTATAGCATACATAAAAATTAAAATATGATAATAATACTTTAAGAAATATATCCACTGTATAGATACAAATTTACAAATTAAAATTAGCCCTGACAACTAAGATATTTTCAATGTTCGAAGGCAAAAGGTTATTTCTTTGAGGAGCGTGTGAAATTGTCACTCTCGGACAATACCAAAATTTAAGGATTAGGATTAGCACCTTAATGGATGGAGTATAGGATTAGTATGATTTTTGTCCGAGCAAACAGATTCTCGGAAAGGTCAGTCTTTACCTGTGGTGAAACCGGAAACGTTAATAAGCCTTATAAGTTATAACCAAATTTTTAAAATCCGGATCCATATTTTTTATCGATTTGAATTCGAATTCGGATTCATCGTTTCTTTTCGATTCGGATCAAAATTTCGATTCAGATCCGCGCCCGTTTTTCGATTCGAATTTTTTTTCGATTCAGATTCCTCAAAAAATATCGATTAATTCCGATTATCGATTCGAATCCGATCCGATTTCCCATCTCTGGCAACTTAAAACTAACGAAACTATCACGACTTAACCTAGCCAATCGTCAAGGGCTTACAGTTGACCTAACAAGACATTCAATAATTTTCCCGTAGGGTGCCCCTCTTCATTGTACTAATTGATTTGTTAAGTTTCATAAAAATCTGTAGCAATCCGCCAAGAAAAGACAGTTCATTGACTTATTTGAACTTTATAATACACTGATTTGATGCTTTATACTAAATATGGTAATTTACGAGGTTTTACAAACTCGTTGAGTTTTTCATTTGACATCCGGTCAACATGACAATCAAGTATCCCGCTAAAGTTCAATATTTTATTTTGTTTTTGTACTTTAGACTACATTTAAGATGTTTGTATTTATTAGTTCTTATCTAATAAGTACTAATTAAATACTAATATTTTAATCTATTTTTGGGCTTAATACGTCACAATTACCTGCATTTATTAATTATTTAATTCTGGTAATTTTCTTCTTTAAAGACTTGAGTCACGTGACGGAGGCACCCAACAGTTTTACGTGAAATCCGATCTACGGGTCGCTATATCATATGAATGCGGAGGAGGATCAACCATCCAACTTCTGAATAGAGTCAACGTAACTTAACGGCAATGATCTATCGGAAATCGGCAGTGTTTTGACGTGGCCATTACGTAACACCATCCAAGTGCAAGAGATGGAGTTACGTATGTATGTAGCATATAGTATATAACAGAGCATAAGGTTATTATAGGTCATATAATGCGCAATATTCAGTATTCCTTTACCGTACTTTCTATTTTTATTTAATTATTTCTGGAACGTTTGTTCCTTAGTGAGGCTCGTATAATTGTGGAATTATGCACGCTGATTCTGTGCAACTCGCAACACACTCGCGCACACACACACACACACACATACACTGTGCACGGTTCGTGATAGCAACCAGAGACGATTCTTCTTGAATGAGTCTTGGTTCGACGGAATATTATATAATTTATGTTGATATTTCGCCTAACAACACAGTGAGCAGCAGCGTTGAAATTGTGACTTTTTTTATATAAAAATCAAATAAAAAGCCATCATACATGCATTGAGTATATTAGTTTAATGTAGCGTATAGCATTTCATTCTGTTGTTTATTTTACACGTTTATCAAATGAATGATTTCACGGGTATGTGGGATAAATGTATTTATTGTGTGAAAGAGCTTCATTGCTCTTTTTTTTCAATATACTTTTCCGTCCTTTCGTAGAAATACCTTCAATACGTTATTTTAATAAGTTTGAAAGATAGTGGGAATAATTGTCACTTTTAATAATAAATTCGAAAGATAGTGGGAATAATTGTCACTTTTAATAATAAGTTTGGAAGATAGTGGGAATAATCGTCAATTTTAATAATAAGTTCGAAAGATAGTGGGAATAATCGTCAATTTTAATAAGTTTGGAAGATAGTAGGAATAATCGTCAATTTTAATAATAAGTTCGAAAGATAGTAGGAATAATCGTCAATTTTAATAATAAGTTTGGAAGATAGTGGGAATAATCGTCAATTTTAATAATAAGTTCGAAAGATAGTAGGAATAATCGTCAATTTTAATAATAAGTTTGGAAGATAGTGGGAATAATCGTCAAAACACGAACACCAAAGTTCACAATTCCTTTATTTTGTGTAAAACATGTGAGCTATTTCTTTTTAAAATCTAACTTTAACAAAGTAATACGTAAATACGTATATGTATTTTCTCCATCATAGTGGCTGCCACCAATGATTACAAAACAAAATAAATATAATGGATCCTCTGATTTAGTTTCTTTGATAATATTTAGAAAACGTCTAATGAAAAGGAAAGGTAAAGAAAATACCATGGAAAATACCATGAATGGGGCAAGAAAGCAAATGTGACAAATGAAAATCCAATATCTGAATTTAAGTTAATAGAAAAAAACAAGATAAACTACTGGTATAAAGGCTAAACCATACTGTGGAAAGAATTGCAAGAAAATATTGGTTAACAAAATTACTTTAGACCAATTTTGACCTATTTCTCATTGTTTCTTCATCCATTATAACCAATATGAAAGAATTGTAGGTATCGATATACACTATTTCAAAACATGAAATTATTAGTTTCATTTCGCGTAAAAATCCAATAAATGTGTGGATTATTTACAACGCAGTAACAAAAAACAAAAACAACTGAAAGGCGTAACTAAAGGGACGTTTAAACCTTTTCATTAATGCAGTCTAGTTAATTTTAAGGAATGTAAATGTAAATGATCCCAGGTAAGAGAGATTTATATAGACAGATTCTTTTCCACTTAACGATATATATATATATATATATACATACATAAAAGTTGCGGTAAATTGTATTAAGTTTTATCCTGTTGTAACTCAATGGTAACGTTGGCAACTTCCAAGCAAGAAGTCTCGAGTTCGAATCCTAGTTGGGGATAAATTTTGCAAGTGAAAAAACTGTGCGATTATGCGTTAATTTCCAGCTAATAGTACCCTTGGTCAGCTCATGGGTAACACCGTTTCTCTGAAAGCGAAATGAAGATACTGAAGTCGGTGGTTCGACTCCAGATAGTGCTGGTAATAATAATCATGGAGTTAACGCAATGAGCCGCGTTAATTGGCCTGAGCGTTGTGCCAGGTTTTGGCTCTCCTGACTGATTCATGTCATGGTACCCCTGTGCTTGCCAAATAGATTAGATTTAAATGCTGTTATTGGCTCCGTGTGCAGAAGGGTTAATGCGTAAAACCCCTCTTTGCGCGAAAGTGTTAAGCGTTTTCTCAGTGATGTAACCGCCAAGTTATATTAACTTTTATCCTGTCGTATTTCAGTGTTAGCGCCAACAACTTCTAAGCAAGAAGTCCAGGGTTCGAGTACTGGTAGGAGATAAATTTTGCTTACGCAAAAGTATATATATTGAGAGAGAGAGAGAGAGAGAGAGAGAGAGAGAGAGAGAGAGAGAGAGAGAGAGTTAAGTAAATCTTAAATAGAAACTTGAGTTTTGAAAATATCTGAAGATCAGGGTAGTGTCCTCAAATGAAGAAAGAAGAACATATGAGCATGCAAGGTGGATAAAGATGCCATCCACCTACCGTGATAAGACTTTATTACATAAAATACTTTTAATAAAACCATTGATAGATAGGAGAATGAACATCATGATAAACAAACATTACATATGAGCCATGAATCTAATAGTGAAATAAACAAAGCTAGTATTAAAAAACTAAAATTTACTATTTAAAACATTGAAAATGAGTTCAACGTCAAGATTGACTGTATGAAGTTTCAGTTATCCCTATTAATTAAAAGGAATTGTGCAGGCATATATTTATCTATTCCGAAGGCTAAAGCATATTTGCATTTTTATTACGCTGAAACAATATGCAAAGCATTTATATTACATCCTAAGTACGGGTGGTTCGTTTATTAAATGTATATAAAACGTCCCCTTTGGCACTTTCCATCTATTGGCTGATGTTTAATTAATTTTCTCTGCGGTCCGCTTAGGTACAGCACTTTTAAGAAGCAATTCTGGCATCTCTTTCAAAGGTGAAATGTGTTTGTTTTATGTACAGTGAACGTTTTCATGCACAAACCTGAAGCCTTTAGAAATTATAAACTGCATGTTATATTTAAGTTAAAAATGGTTTTCTTTGGAAAGTTCTTTTAATATATTCTTGTTTAAAAGAAGGTGTAGCTACATAAAATACATTTTAGTACGTTTTATTTGCGTCTCCTTTCTAGCTGGAATATAACTTCTGGCCCTTTATCTCGTATCAATGGGAGTAAGGGAGTGAGAGATAGTTAAAAGTTGAATGTTTTTAGTGTTTGTGAAAGGGAGCGTCCAGCGAATTATAAATTACTTAGGGCTTCTTTAAATTTTCATTATATTTCTCAATGGCTTTATTCTTTATAAGTTAATTTAGAGATACCAGTAACTGACATTTAATTCTTTATAATTTAATTTACAGACACCATTTACAGACATTTAATTAAATTGTACAAATGACGCTAACTCGGAACTTGATATTACTGAATGACAGCCCTTGTAATCCTATAATTTCTGTAATTCTTGTAATCCTTGTAATCCTTGTAAATTTTATCAGGACCGGATTAACAACACTTCGTCGACGTGACATGGACAACTTTTTCTTAAGATAAATTAAGGTAGGTCATGTTAAGTAAGCACGGGCTAGGTTTTATGAGGCTCAGTAAGGTTATGAGAGTGCGAACGGAATTTTCCTTCGGTGAAATGTCTGTCTGTCTATCAGTCAATCAAAACACATGTAATTTGTTTGATCCCCAATTTTAATTTACGAGTGACAGAGATCAAAAAGATGGTTTGAAAATCAATATTTTAATGTCCTCTCGAAAACGAGAGAAAGGCGAGGACAAACGCGCGTAGTGGACAAAATGGGAGTGACAATACTTACTCTTTAAAATACATCCTACATAAATTTACTTCATAATTTTTCTGTAAAAATTTTATAATTATACGGTACATATTTCGAAATTTTAATGTAACTTCAACAGTAATTTATTCCGCATCGGATGAAAATTATGTACTCTACAAAATTAATAAAAAGACATGATAACTCTTAACTGTTTTCCATTAAAAAAATTTAATTTTAACAGTTGACAGTTTGAATATATATGTGTGTGTGTGTGGTGTGTGTGTGTGTGTGTGTGCTTAAAAAGGGCCACAGAAGAGAAAGAAAAAAGAGAGTCAGAGTGCCATCAAGATAAAGAGACCTATAAATAGAATGAGGTTACTACTGAAGAAACAAGAAGATAAAACACATAATGTTGAGTTTAACGACCAGTATGCAATTAATTTAATTTCGGATAATCTTTGCAGTTCCTCATTAAATTATTTACTACCTTTTCCCTCCATTTTTGTGTAAAGGGACACATACTTTAAAATCTGAGCTTAAGACTTTAAATAAATAGTTTTAAAAACACTAAGAATATTAAAAGAAAAATTTTAAATTACTTTTTTGTTCTAAATATGTTTCAAATATCCTATTTGTGTATGTTTTGGTATTAAGACACAAAACACAGAAACTAAAAACTTTTTGGTTTTAGAAAATACGTTCGTCTCTTGTATGTTTTCACTTAAAATTCAAATTTTGTGAGTCTAACCTTCAAATACAGCTCTACAGTAAATGCAATAGTGAAATAAAATGTATTTAGAAGGTTACAAAAGTCATCCAGAAGACAAATGAGAGGGTAAACAAGGTAACAGAAAACATAAAATATAACCGAAAATACTTTTACACGTTTGCGAAAAAAAGAATACAATGTAAAGAGTATTGGTCCATTAAAAGATGGGGCGACGAATATACAAATGACAGAAAATTAAGGAACTTCTTAAGGAACAATTTAACTCTGTGTTCAGTAGGCCCTACCCCTAAGTCCGAGAAGAAAGTAAAAAAATTCAGATAAATTCAATGACATAGATACAAATCAACAAAGAACCAAGTTCGGACATGAATCTATTAGTGGATTTAGAATTCTTGGAAGAAGACGTAATTAAGTCTCTATCTTACTAATATTTGTGACGGTCGAAGAAATTTGTTACTTATGGCCGGGCAAACCACTTGTTAGATTTGGATGAGACCTGGGGGATAGGGGTAACAGAGGCCGGGAAAGAAGATAGGCTATGTAGCGTCGGCCTGCGAGGTCATCTGAGGTAGCTGGAAGCCTCTGTATTCCGGATTGGTTGAAAGATAGTGACATCATAGACACGTCATAAAATGGGCGGAGCTCTATCATAGACACGTCATGAAATGGGCGGAGCTCTGTCATAGACACGTCATAAAATGGGCGGAGCTTTAGCGCGTGCTTTTCACGCGATGCATTTACAATTCAGCAAACAAAATTTTAATTTTTTTTAATTAGACAAATATAAATTTTTTAAAATCTTCATATATACAGGGTGGGCCGTAAGTTTCCATACATAGGAAAATTTAAACGTTTGTTTTTGTGTTTCAGATACCCTAAGAATATGCGTTTGTAAGATCTTGTTTACTGATGAAGCAAATTTTTACGTCAATGGAGAGGTTAATCGGCAAAACATACGTTATTGGAGTAATGCTAACCCTAACTGGCTGAGTCCGACGAAGATGCAAGGTGCCGGTAAAGTGATGGTGTGGGCCGGGATATGGGTGACAGAATTATTGGACCAATTTTTGTCAGTGGAAATCTTAATGCCGAAGGTATCTTAACATGTTGCAAGAAGAGATTTTCCCATCCCTGCTAAACGAGGAAGGTAACTTCCCAGTTTACTTCCAGCAAGATGGAGCTCCACCTCATTATGGTCTTCACGTGCGTCGGTATTTGGATCAGCAGTTTCCGGATGCTTGGATTGGTCGGCGTGGTCCTGTGGAGTGGCCTCCCAGATCCCCAGATCTCACCCCCCTTGATTTCTATCTTTGGGGGCACTTGAAGGCCATGGTGTATCAGGAAAAGATACGAGACATAAATCATCTAAAGGAACGTATCACCAACGCCATTACAAGCATAACGTCAACTGTGCTAATGCGTGTTCATCAACAGTGGGGAACACGTATTGAAATGTGTTTTCAAAACAATGGCAACCATGTAGAGCATATTATATAAATAAAAATGGTTGTCCATAAAAAAATGTTTATTTTTCCTATGTATGGAAACTTACGGCCCACCCTGTATATATATATTTGCTGTCTCTCTGTCTGTGTCACCCTAAAACACGGAAACGGCTCCTCGCGAGAAAAAATTTAATGGGTAAAATTTGCTTAAAATTAATCGAAACGCACGGGAAAATTATTGAATGCCCGATTAGTTTAATTGAATGCCCGGTTAGGTTAAGTTAAGTTGGTTAAGTCGTTGTATTTTCGTTAAAAGTAACGAAAATATCACGACTTAACCTAACGAATTGTCAAGGGCGTACATTTGACCTAACTGGGCATTCAATTAACCTAATCGGGCATTCATTTAACCGAACCGGGCATTCAATTGACATAACCGGGCATTCAATTACCTAACCGGGCAAATGGGGTGGGATGCTGCAGAGTGGTCGACCGCAGGTCGATCTTGA
>JAJOZX010008819.1:0-20000 GCA_023014485.1 Bathynomus jamesi | reverse complement strand
TATTATGAAAAAACTAACAAAGCTACAGCGAAAAGCAAGATATACAAATGAAGAACTCAAAAAGTTTTATTTACGAACTATTGAAGTTCAATATGAGCTTTTTTTGTGGCTCCTTTTGAGGTTACAACATTCGTGAATGAGCAATTGCCTGATCGTCGGATCGGGCGTGGTGGGGGCCCATTCCTTGGCCGGATAGTTCGTCCGATCCAACACCTCCTTGACGTCTTCCTCCGGCACTATGTCAAAAATTAAGTTTTTGTTCCACCAATGGAAACAACTTTGGAACATTTGAAGGAAAGGATACGCGAGGCTGTTAAAAAAGTTCAGTATGATATGCTACAAAATGTGTGGAGGGAAACAGAATACCGCTTTGATGTCTGCAGAGCCACAAAAGGACCTCATATTGAATTTTAATAGTTTGTAAATAAAACTTTTTGAGTTCTTCTTTATTTGTATATCTTGCTTTCCGCTGTGGTTTTGTTAGTTTTTTTCATAATAAATGTTTAAAATTGGGAAGATCATTTGTAATCACCGGAGTATATGTATATATCAAACACCTGCATACAGTAAATCGATTCATTTCCTCTATGGCTATATATATGAGTATAATTTCTTCCAATTCGTGGATGGCATGGACGATCTGAGCTCAGGCATATAATAAACAAGAACGAAACAATACTCAAGTATCGATACAATTACCAAAACCTCAGAAGCTTTCAGTAGGTCTTCAATGTAAGGGAAAATGTATCAAAAGGTAATCCATCTTCGACCAATTGAAGAGTCTCCGTGACCAGTTGAGGAACTTTCGTGACCAGTTGAGAAACTTTCGTGACCACTGAAGAAAATTATATTTCTAAACGACGATTTTATAGGTTCTGACTGCAATATCTCCGAAGGACTTATTTAACGTTTGCTTTTCAATATTGTAACATCTCCCTCTGTTAGGCTTTGCTCTATTTAGCATACGCTCGTGTGCGCGCACTTTCCACATCGTCCGATTTGAACTCATTCGTCTTCCGTCACAAAATACCGTAACTCGTGTCTTACTTAAATTATTTATCAGTGTTTTATTGGATTATGATGTGTCAACTGCACGCTTTATCCTGCTTAATTTAAATATTGTAATGTTAACTTCTTTTGGACCACTGGATCGAATATGTACCGTTTCAATACACGCACTCATAACTTAACCCTATAAAAACTTCGGTCGTTAAAAGGTTAATTGTTATTGTATTAGATATTTATTGTTTGATGAGTAATTCATTTCTTTTGAGTTAAGTGCAATTAATGAACAGTAAACGAACACCGTCTTGTTTTTCCTTGACCTTATAAATTGTACATCCGTATACACTAGCCTCTTTCTAGTCCAGCATATCGGTAGTTCGGTACTTTTCAATTGCGTCATAGCTCCCAATAATCCGGTAGTCCCCTCTTCTGATAGTCCGACATCTCGTAATAAACCGTTAAGGTATATTTATTCATAATTTAATATTATCATACTCAGGCAACACAGCCGCACTACACTCCACGTGGAGTAAAAATTCCTGGCCTATTTTCCTAACCAATGGGAGAGTGCTGGGCAGGCAAAGACAAGTTTTCCCCAACCTCTTTAATTAAGCAAGTCTAAGTGTCCTGAGAAAGATGAGTGGCAGCACCAGTGTTGCCTCTTGCTAATTATTAACTTAACAGGAGTGTACCAGTGATACATACCAGGTTGTAAGGGTGGACACTCGTAGTCTGGAAAATTTATTAGTCCGGTATGCCTCCGGAACCAATCGTGTCGGATAGAGAGAGGCTAGTTATATATATATATATATATATATATATATATATATATATATATATATATATATATATATAGGTGTGGGTGTGTAAACAAAAGGCGATAATATTCTTTACTAATGAGGGGTGGCTAAAGAAAGGTGTCTCACTTTCCCATATGTAATGCCAGCATTACTAAAAGGAAAATGGTGAACAAAGTCCCCTGTCACACACACGCATTTTAATGGGCTTTCGAGCTCCGATCTCGAAGGCACAAATAAAGCCGAGGTCGGCAATTTTAAAGACGAAAACAAATAAAGAGATCAATATCCATCAGCATTCGAGGAACATCGCTACTTTGTTTTTTCATCATTACGTTAAACACGATACATCTGGCCCTCTCAAAAACGGCGAGGGTCAAGTTACTCGAGTACTACTAAGTGCCTCGCATTGAAGGAGTAGCTCGTCGGGTTAAAGCTCGTGAATGTTATCTGAGGAACAGTCCTCAGGGTTATGAGTACATGGAAGGAAATGATTAAAAATGTACATCAAATAAGCAATATAGCGGGAGTAAAAGAACACTGACAGAATGTAACAGAAAAAACTTAATACGAGCTATGAAACATGAACCAAAGACAGCTGTATCAAAACTTTGTTCGGAACTTGACAATAGTCTGCAAAGAGGAGTATCAGTCAAAATGATGTTTTGGGGACTAGTAAAACCCCTCATAACACCAACCAGTGTAAAAGCTCTAATGAAGTTGGGCTTGGAGAGAATAATGGGAACACTATTATGCTTAAGTGGTGTAGTTTTTTTCCATTTCTTTCCATGCACTCATAACCTTGAGGGTTGTTCCTCGAGATGCAGGGGCAATTACGCAACTCTTAATACTAAGACACCAACCAAACGGACTCCTACTACTATCATGCCCCTTTTACAGTTAGTAACATCTTTCCCAAGTTCCAGTTCTTTTTAGTTATTCTACAAGAACCGTAAAAACCAGTATAAGCATATTAAAATAGAAGATGTTCTCAATATTATATATTGTACATTCACAACATCAACTTGACAAAGAAAATAATGCCATTAATAATATCAGAAAATATAGCACCGAAACTGCAGGTGTTCCCATTATCTTGTCCAACCCATATTTTTATTTTTTTTTTTAAGTTCGGGAAGAACCGATTCGCCTCTATTTAAAAGGGCATATCTCGGCGGAAAAACAGAAAAAGTGAGAGGAAAGACAGAGGAAAAAGAAAGGGTGGAAGGGACAGTCGAAGTGGAAAAAGACCAAGGATGACAAGGACTGCAGGGTCGAGCCTCGTCATCCTTGGGTGCTAGGGCCGGGAGGGCGCACGTGAAACCTCCAGGAACAAGCATGTACAAATGAGCACAAAGAGCACTCAAGAGCACGAGCTTAGAACCCCCTTGCGGGGGTCCAACCCACATATATATATATATATATATATATATATATATATATATATATATATACACACACACACACACTCATTTTATTGGATAAAATTCTGAAACATCCTGCCTGCCTTTCAATCCTTATTCATATAATAAAAAACAATACTTTTAAAGGGAAATCCAAGTTTAGAAACTTCTTAACCATAAACTCGATAGACAACTTCCTTTAGTTTCCGAAGAGCCTTAATAGAGCAGAAGGGGAAATGTACGTGTTTAAACTTTGTAGTATTTTTAGTTACAACAGCGAAAACGCACTGTAAACTTTACAATACTTTTTATCGTTTACATTATTATGGTAAGAGTAGCGAATGTTTGTTTACAGGAAAGAAGTTAATGGGAAACCGAGGTATTTGTTGTTTTTATTTCATTATGATACGTTTATAATCTCGAAATAATAGACAGGTTTTGGTGTATACAGCGCGTTCGTTAATTCGTATCAGGACAAATTCTCTAATGAGGACTGTACATTATTAATATAAATTATAGAGCTTATGTAGAACGATTCATTGTTCACTTGAACTTGCCAAAAACAAATACGAGGTGCTTAAAATGTTAAAATAAACATTATATTTTACTAACGGTTGATGAATACCCACTTTCTCTTTGTATAGAGAGTTCATATGTTTTATGATTTTGGTCTGTTTTCTTCATTTCTGAAGGATTAATATTAGACAGTTTTAACAGATAAGATTTATGTATAATTTACCTTCGAAGCTTATAAATTGTAATCTGCAGCCATATGTAAAACGCAGGTACGAATTCTACTGATTTCTACCAATCACAACTCTACTCTCTTTGTGAATTATACCCTACGATATACCTAACTTTCTTGCTATCTACTTAGTAAAAGAAACAGTCATAATCTTTACCGCTTATATCCTACAACTTCAATTGAATCAGTAATAATGAATTAAAAAACGCTCGATGTATGCCTGCAAAATTGTTATTTTCACGACAAATTTCTGACCTTTTCCAGTTTGTGTACCGTTTTTCACATAATTTATTTTTGAGAATATTTTTGTTAAAACTAACGAAAATATCACGATTTAACCTAACCAATTATCAAGGGCGTACAGTTGATCTATTATTAATTATAACATTGTTTGGTTCTGGAATAGTATTTACTATTTACTAATAGATCAACTGTACGCTCTTGATAATTGGTTAGGTTAAGTCGTGATATTTTCGTTAGTTTTAACAAAAATATTCTCAAAAATAAATTATATGAAAAACGGTACACAAACTGGAAAAGGTCCCAAATTTCTGACACTAACTCTGAAAGCAATTTGAAAAAGAAGTTAACAGGAAAAGGAAGACAAACATAGTAACGCAGTAAACCACCATTTAAGAAATATAGACCCAATTATATAGTCATAGAAGCTAATTAAATAATCGAACCTACTGTAAGCTTAAGTAGCAAATCTAAGAGCTAAGATATCCTAAGATTTTCAACTATTTCATCAAAGAGCTCTCGTAATGGAAACTATACGTACACTTCAAGCGTTTTGCCAAAGTCCAAATGGAAAGTTAAATGCAAATCTCATTTCCATGACATCAACAAAGGATTCAAAATCCCCTGTGGACCGAAAAGAATCAATATGGACATTTTTCTAGGTTTGCGTGTATATTGATTAAACATTTTAATAAAATCACGATATAACATTTATCTGAGCGTAAAGGGGAAACGTTGAGTTAGAAATGGAATTTTTTACATCAAAAATAAAGAAACAATTGCTTTCCTATTTTAAAAGCCAATAGAAGTTAACGCAGCAGAAAAAGGCCTCGAATGTAAATGCAAATTTATGCATTGTACCGTATCATATATATATATATATATATATATATATATATATATATGTGTGTGTGTGTGGCTTAGATTAAACGACTTTATTTTGGAATAACCCGCCAGAAAAATGAACCATCCCGTCTGAGTACTATATATATATATATACTGGGTGCTTTCCTGTTAACGGGAATACCCAACCGCCCCCCACCAAACTGTTTGTTATGTATTTTTGCTCTCGTCATTTTCATTTAAACTAACGAAAATATCACAACTTAACCTAACCAATCATCAAGGGCGTACAGTTGACCTAACCGGGCATTCAATTGACCTAACCGGGCATTGAATTAACCTAACAGGTTAATATAACGGAAAATGCCCGGTTAGGTCAACTGAATGCCCAGTTAGGTTAATTGAATGCCCGGTTAGGTCAACTGTACGCCTTTGATAATTGGTTAGGTTAAGTTGTGATATTTTCGTTAGTTTAAACGAAAATGACGAGAGCAAAAATACATCATAAACAGTTTGGTAGTCCCAATAATACGTAAGTACCGAATTTATTAATCATTTAAATGAAATTAGTTAATATGTAAGCGATAACCAGTTAGTAGGGGGCCAAAACGTCTTTATGTCATCTAAAATCGCAGAAAAAACGTCGCTGCTTTCGGTACGTTGTCGCCACATGAATTCCGCAAGATACGAGTCCAGATGATGGCGGGCGGTTGTGTATTCCCGTTAACAGGAAAGCACCATATACTGTATATATATATATATATATATATATATACTCTGTGTGTGTGTGTGTGTGTGTGTGTGGTGTGTGTGTGTGTGTTTGATGCGGTACAATGTATATGTATCCGTTTAATACGACAGACATAGCTTTTAGATTAAGAATAGGACAGAAGTGTTACATTTGCATATACCTTAAACGCTATTCTGAAAACATGCTTTTGAAATGTAGTTACAACACGTAGCGCGTTTTCCAGTTATTTAGAATGTCAGTGTATGCTAACTATGTTCGCAAAATAAGCTCATTACTCCAACAACAAATGACATTTACACTTTTTTTACATGGCATGGAGGTACAGTACAATCTTTCGAATGCTTTGTCCATGGGCTTTAATAGAAGCATTTCACGTACAAAAACTCGGGATTCATTCTCACGAGGGATAAAGGATTTCATTTTCCTCCCTTGTGTTAACGGCATGCACTCTGTTTTGATGTTTATGCATAGACTTCACCGACATCCTATCAAACTTGCTGTACAACACAAGCTGAACCACAGCCTAAATTATTTTTATCAATTCGATTTTGAGTTAAAGTTTTTTAAAATTTATGTTGACATTGTTTCAACTGGTAACATGTTTTGGCACTTATTCCTTTTCCCCCTCCCCCCAATTTCTTTTTTCCCGGTTAGGTCAATTGTACGCCCTTAACAATTGGTTAGGTTAAGTCATGATATTTTCGTTAAAGGAAAAA
This sequence comes from Bathynomus jamesi, assembly GCA_023014485.1. NCBI lineage: Eukaryota > Metazoa > Arthropoda > Malacostraca > Isopoda > Cirolanidae > Bathynomus > Bathynomus jamesi. The sequence goes on along the minus strand of JAJOZX010008819.1, from coordinate 13,500 downwards.
GAATAAGGGGAATATTTTAACGAAAATATCATGACTTAACATAACCAATTATCAAGGGTGTACAGTTGACCTAACCGGGAAAAAAGAAATTGCAGGGTGAAAAGGAATAAGTGCCCATGTTTTTGTCGATATTTTAAATGAAGTTAAATAACTATATAGTCTTTATAATATAAAGGAACTACATAAAATGCGAGTTTCTAACGCGTTATTACCGTGACATTGAAGAGAAATATTTCTTAGAGACCACTAACTAGCGAGGTACTGTTTGGTTTTGCATTTACTTTCATTGAAACCGCATTCATCGTAACCCACTCAAACTAAAAATTAAGTCTTTGCACTTCACCTTTAGACATATTGTTAAAATCGTTCTACTCTAGTTATTACGTTCAATGGAGTGTTTTTATTTTTCTCACAACTGACGCGATAAGGCAATAATATAACAATAATAACCTCTCTCTCTCTCTCTCTCTCTCTCTCTCTCTCTCTCTCTCTCTCTCTCTCTCTCTCTCTCTCTCTCTCTCTCTCTCTCTCTCTCTCTATATATATATATATATATATATATATTGTTTATTGGCTGTTTGTATGTATTCCTGCAAATTGTTTAGTAACAACATGCCAAACATTTCAAGCCTGTCAAGGCCTATCACGCAAGGCCTATCACATTCCAAAAGAATATCTCTGAATAACAGGGAATAGGCATGCTTAACCGGCGTAACATAAAAACTGAATGACTGACGAGTCATTCTCAAAGAAGACGGGAACGAACCAAGAAGAATAAACTTCACAATTTAGGGTCGTGAGTCAGCGTGCCCATAAACCCAGATAAATACTTTCTTTGTTGGAAAAGATATAATATTGATAAGTTCGTTTTCTTACAGTTTACCCAATAGTACAAAGACTATTTATTGTATGGAGGGCTTCAAGTAATCGGATTACCGATAAAATGGATTTTTATTTATAAGTTACATTAATATTATACTTTTATGTAATCATTTCTATACCTAAAATTACATCAAACATTGTTTAATAATTAATTTTTACAAGAATATTGGTATCCTTTCATAAAATCAGGCATTATTTAAAAGAGTTGACAAAGTAATGATGATTGGGATTGTTTACCCTTCTTTCGCAATATCTAAGGTCTTACGATGGAGTGGACCAAGAGCTTTACGTGGTATCTGAACCATGGATCGCCACATACTGTAATTTGAATGCAGAGGACGGTCTCATTCAAGTACTAACCAGACCCAATGTCGATTAACTTCGCTGATCTACGGGAAACGGTGTTACAAGAAATTAAAAGAATGAGAGAAAGCCTCAAAGACCTTTCGATCTACTGTGGGAGGTTCCCGTTATTAAACTAGTAGATATTTTAATTATTTTAGCAGTAATAGAGAACTGGATAAAAAATCATAAGGCTCTCTCCCCACCCTCCGATCCCTCCCCGCTAAAGCTGGGTACGGAAAAAGGTTGAAGAAAATACCTTGACCCTGGAAAGGTAACCAAAGAAATTTTACAGGAAAGAGAAGAATAAATAAACTAGCTTTATAATTATACTATGCACATATAGAAATCGTACACAAGATAGCACCGCTGTATAAACTAACATAATATATTTGTGCTGATCGTATATCAACTACTTTGCCGAAGTATGGGACCAATGAAGACTCCATGGCCCACTCCAGGCAGCCCCAAAAAGATTAAGAAGGAGGAAAAGGCCTCCACTCGTCACGTGCACTCAGCAACCCAAAAAAAGAAGAGAAAAAAGTAGTGACAGCAACTCCATCTCACCTAATCCATGTCATGTATTTTTTTTTTGTTTATTAGGAAATTTTGTATTTCTACAAAATACCTCTCTATCCTTAGGCATGTTAAAAAGATAGGCAAGTGTGTGAGCGTGTTTTCTGTAACTGGATGTCTATCATGTGTACGTGTCTGCCAACTCTTTGAATGTCGCCGATTTTTAACTTGGGTCTCCCGCCGTGAAAGGTATTTATGCGGCAAGTAATATATATAGTTGTTCTTACTTCGCGGTCTTGTGCCACCGCGAGAGTAGAAAAAATCTCTTTCCATCGAAGAATATCAGTAGGAGGTCCCTATATCTATCCCCGTGTACTTGTCCCCTATGGAGAATGAAAGTTTTTCATGAATGATCACCCGTTGTTGCTACGGCGAATTTAAGATTCTTCCACTTAGAGATATTTATGAGGCAAGTAATAAAAAAAATTAGTTGCTCGATAGTTGACCATGTTATGTGAGGTACAATTAACCAGAGATGCAACCAGAGACGTCTCTTTAAAGTTGGGGAGGTAAAGTTTATAAAGGGTTTCATTTGAAAGTAAAAGTAGCTCAACTCCTCCGAGATTATAGTTGTTTACCAAGAAGAGTTACAAAACTATTTAAATACCTAACAAAGAACAGTTCCATTTATTCATAGTGATATATATATATATATATATATATTATATATATATATCAAGAAAGAAAATATGAAAATAAATTGGTCGAAAATGAGAGCGAAAATGCCTTTGATGATTTACTGCCTGCAATTCGCCTTTTATATACCGTCGTCAATCTCTCCCGCTAATCAAAGTACAGTGAACTAAAGGTGTTTGTTTAAGTACATAATTGCAGAGAAATTCTAAATCAAATGTACTTTTGCAAATATGCACATCGATATACGGATATTTGAATAAACAAAAGATAAATCACAAGGCATAGAAGGCGTAAAACAAGACGTAGAAGGCGTAGAACAAAGCGTAGAAGGCGTAGAATATACCCAACCATGTAAACTTATTTTAAATTTTAAAGTGAACTTTTTACTCATAAAATTATCTTAAGTTATCGGCATCTCCAAAGAAAAGGTTAAGAGAATAGATGAAGGTGAAAAGATAATGAGGAATTCGCTTGAATCCTCGAGAGAAATGAGCTTATGCCAAAACTATATCAAAATCAATTTGGTTGCATAAATTCTTCGATCGCTGTTACACTGTCTCCTTTAGAAACAGAGATAGATAAATTGAATGAAAAGCCCAACGTAAAAGCTACTTGTTCCTTTATAGTTTGTAATTAGGCATTTTATATGCAAATAATGAACCTTTTTCATGCAAAATAAGACCGAAGAACTGTCCTTTCATCGTGAATTGCAATCACCATTTTATAAGGCATGATGAGGAAAATGTCTGCGAGTCGGAACCTAAATTTCGGAAGAAAAACTTACTTGAAGTTAAAAAAATGGACTTCATGCTGAAAAATTTGAATATGACCGAAAATTATAATTGCAAATGAAGTTGACATATTATTCCATTTATTTGCACACTATCACACATTTATACATTCGATCATTACGCATACATGCCAAAATGTTTAAATAAAACAGTGTTAATGTGCCTTTTATGAACTTGTGTACATGTCGGGATGTTTATTATATTTGCCATTCAACGAATTTCATTAAAAACAAAAATATATGAGAGCTCACGATTCAGATATTAATATTTTAAATTTTTAGTTTCATATATATATATATATATATATATATATATCTTATGATATCTTATGATGGCTTTGAACGAAAATTCAGGATTGACCTACGATCGACACTAATGCAGCATCCCGCCTCATTTGCGGAATTTTGTGGAGGAGAGAAATGATTTTCACTCTCCTATTACTTTCGTAGCCAGCCACACATGGCTGTCCAGGTATTTTACGCAAGAACCTATCTAGATGGTTCTTTAAATTATTCAGGTTGGTGTGCTGGAGGTTCCTCAGTCTTTGGGCAGCACGTGAAAATGTTTTGAGCCTCGTATTGTAAAGGTATTTTCTATCCTCGTTTTCATGGCTCCCTCTCCCACAGCAGCTGAGACAGTATAGAATCTGCCTCTTCTCCCACTCCAGCGAGTTTCTATATCATCCCTAAAATTTGGGACACAACCCTCGAGTATTTTCCATACATACTGTATATTATTGCATACCACTCGCGTTTTCTTTCCAGAGAGTAGAGTTTCAGGGATTGTAGTCGAGACCAGTCGTCTTCATCTTTCGTTTCCTCTGTCTTAGATGTAAAAGTCCTTTGTATGGCTCTCATGTTTGCAATGTCTCGTTTTCTGCATGGGCTCGTGAACACTGAGCAATACTCAATTATTGGTAGGACTAAACTCTTCCATAAGCTGTGGAAGCTTCTCCAGATAATTTCCATTATTTTCCATGCTGTTGTGATTTTAATGTTATTGTGTCCTAAATTCTGCATCCAATAACATTATTTCTCCAAGACTCCTACTTGTGGGTTTGGTGCTACGTATATGTTTGTCTTGTAGTGTTTTGAACCCTTTATTCTGTAGCTCGTTTTAGTTACCATATCTTATAAGTTGGAATTATTTTTCGTTGAACGCCATATTGTTGTCTTCCGCCCACCTGAACGACGTTTCAGTATCGTTTTGTAATTTTTCTGTCTATGACCACGAAACAATGGTTCCGGTATGTTTTTTCGGTTGTCAAAAAACTGTGATAGGCATGATCTCCCAGCCCAGAAACTATGTTGGTTCGGATTGAATAAATTTTTTTCTTGTAGGTAGTAAGTAATTTTGCCTTTAATTATCCGTTCGAAGCACATTATAAGATGGTAGGTGTTATTAGTCTCGGAGAGCAATGGCTTCCGTCTAACTACAAATCCTCTGTACCTAGCTCTATATGGGACGGTCTATGCAGAACGTTCGATGAGACTAACGAGAGGAAAAGATATGAGTAGTCCATGCAGATGAAGGGCAAGTTTGTTCAATTTTGGCAATCTTTTGTCCTCTCAAATGAATCAACATTCCAGCATTTTGCTTCAGGAGGACAGATCCGGGTATGGAGAACCTGTGGCCATGTGTTTAATCCCAAACTGGGGCAACCCAACATGAAATTCGGTGGTTGTGCTGTTTGGGTGTGAGCAGGCATTTGGTACTCTGAAAAGACTGACCATTTGTTCGTGAAGGGACGTTTTAACTTACAAGATTACATATACACCTTAGATACGAACCTCTTGCCTTTGTTTTTGAATGGAAACTTCACCTGGAGGACATCATGTCCTTCTCCTATGGTAAAAAGGTAAAGATAACAGCCAGGAAGATCATCTCCCCACGATGTCGGGGCGACTGTGCCCCCAAGGGTCACCTTTAGCCCAAGCAATGATAAAGTAAGTCCCCAATTCAACCTAACCCAGGAGCCAGCAAATGTAAGCGAACCAGAGCCTTACCAATCAGTTTCTGCCATCGTAACCACCGAGTTTTTTTTACTTGTAGTATCCATAATGTGCGTTTTTATTTTTAATGATTAACTTCATCCAGTGGCTAACCTTTTAAGGTTACTTCTGGATACTCTAAAAATATAGCCATAATTTATCCATTCTCACTCCAATACAAGATGAATAGTTGTCCAACTAGGATATATCCATTTATGGTCATAATAGAGGTTCACTCGGTATAAAAAGGATTGAAAATAACTGTTAGACAGATAATAACAAAACCTTACGATAGTAAAGAATGGAAAGCTTACATTCATTCTGAGTTCTTATCATTCTTATCACTGTTTTTCCCGTCTGACCAGCATGTTGTTGATAACTTCAGCCAGATACCGAGATATTCAAGAAATAATGAACACTATGGATAAACAACTTTTAGGCGTTACAGTTACATGAACAAAATCGAATTTCATAATGTTGAATTTCGGCCTTATGTAAGTATATGAATTTTAGATTTCAAACTATATTTCAGATTTTCAGTGAAAATGACTAACCTAACCTAACCTAATCAGACTTAGCCTAACCTAGCGTAACCTAACCGGGCATAATATAATATAACCTAACCTAGCGTAATCTAACCGGACATAATATAATATAACCTAACCCAACCCAACTTAACCTAACCTGACCTAATTTAAACTAATCTTTTTAATAGCGACATTATACAAATCGACATTGTGCAGATCAACCTTATGCGTGTCGACAGTGTGCAGATCGACTTTGTTTCCGTTACGTGACTTTTAGGTATCTGAAAATATATCCACTGATAGTAGGCTGACCATATTTCCTTGAGACAAAAACGGGACATTGGGATGGCAAAAAAGGGACGGGGGTTATGTAATATTCTGTATTCATGAAAAAGTAAGTACATAAACATATTGAACTTACAATTATTCTTCAGTGACAGAACCCATACAAAAACCCATACAAAACGGTACTGTCCCGTTCAAAACGGTACGTATGGTCAGCCTAACTGATAGGCATGTATGGATGTCCAATCAATACTAGGCAGTGTATAAAAAATGCTAGCAATTAGATTTCGACAAAAGATGCTTCAGATTTACAATGGGTAACGTAATTTTGACAGTTCAGTATTTTACAATTCCTTTTCCTTTATGGAAAAGTTTAAAAATATTTTGTTCTTTTTTTATGTTTTCTGTTACCTTGTATTCCTCCTCGTTTGTCTTGGGAATAAATGTTTGTTTTAAGTTCATTTTTATTTTGCAATTTTTTGTTTCTAACTTGAGTCTCCTTGCGTCCCCTTTACATCTATGGATTTTTTTTTTTTTACAATTTATTTCCGTGTCCAAATAGCGTTCTGAGTTTTCTCTCGAGTTCACCACGTTTTCCCTTTTGTCTCTTTGAAATGTGTTCCAAATATAGATATTTTTTTTCATTTTCTACCATATGTACTCTTTCGTCTGGAATTTTTTCATGAAGTAGCAATTGCCAATTTACTTCCATTAATTTCTGCATTTATATTAGCCTAGTCTGATTTTCTTTCTTTGACTTTATATTTGATCCTTCAAATGGGTTACATGAACAAGATCGATTTTCATAAGGTCGACGTTCGACCTTATATTATATGCAATTATATGGATTTTAGATTCAAACTACATTTCAGCTGTTTCAATGAAAATGACTAACCTAACCTAACCAATCGTAACCTAACCGGGTATAATGTAACTTAACCTATCCTGACCTAATATAAACTAAGCTTTTGGTATCGACATTATGCATATCGACATTGTACAGATCGACTTTGTTCCGCTACCCCCTTCATATATTCTTTCTGTCTCCCTAAAACGAGTACTAAGTCTTTCGGTTTCTGTTTTTATCGGTATTTCAATTATGTTATGAGATCTCATGAAACTTTGCGTTAAAGTTTTCTTCATTTTTGATAGGATAGATATTTTTTCAACAAATACTCGAAATCTTGTCAATTTTCCCTGACCCACTGTATGCGCGAAGAAAATTCACACATGCGCAATGAATGCGCGCGTATAATAACACAAACTTTCTTTTGGATGTCTATGTCGGTCATTGTTATTGTTCATGCATGAACTGCACAAAGTTGTATTTTTGTTAATCATTTACATGCAGATTCGGATTTAACCCTCTATGCAGGGCCGGATTTAGGAGTGGGCAAAGTGGGCAGCTGCCCATGGGCCGCCACATCTTGGGGGCCTCCACATATTGACAAGCCATTATCAAAATAGAAAAAACCCGAAACTAGAAAAACCCGATAAATGATCAACAAAAAAACACGCGCATCCAATACCACTGTAGTACATAAACTTTTACCAATTACTATTTGTTGCGAACTGATTATTATTTTGTTTTTATTACTCTTTTAGGCCTACTCTCACTATAATGGAATACCCGAGTAACCCGAGGCTTTCATTTTTTGCAGAAATGAGTGGAATGGACAGACACAAGAGTGCACGATGTTTTGAAAGTGTATGTATGTTAATTATATTATGAATCTTATGGATGACTTCAATTATGTCTTCCCCTAAGGTATGGGGGCCTCCACACGTCTAAATCCGGCTCTGCCTCTATGATAACCAACCGCTACAAAATGTTAAGGTTTCATACAAACACATTCATATAAAGTGAACCCACAAAAAATCTGCCCATATAGAATTAATATCAGTTGTTTTAGTTTCAAATGTACACATTTTTAATTTTCTTCAGAATTAAAGTTTATTCATCTATTAAGACTACAGATCACCTCAACTCTGGTAGGATGTGTATTATTTGCTGAGCCCAGTCTTTTCTGCGCTAAGTGTTTGTAGATGTTAAGATTGGTTTCCACCGAGCCACTCGCCCTTTAGATAGTAGAATGCGGAATACTGGCATCCTGCGCAATGTCGGCAAGGCTTTGCCATGGACTCGAACGCACCACTCGGAAAGATGCTCTTTCTTCGCGTGCTGTCACTAAAGATCTCAAGCAAATGTTGAGAAGGGAGGTTGAAAGAAAGGAGGTAAATTTAAAGATAAAGTGAAAATATTAAAGTAAAGAGGAGGGAATCAGAGTGAAAATTCTACAATACTTTTATTCACTAACAAATTCTTCTAACTGGGGTTTAACCCCCAAACGGTGGCTATGATCATTATCGCTTACCCCTGTGTGCGCAAAAAATAAAAAAATAAATAAATAAAAATAAAAATAGGAAAAAATAGGACTTTGTATGAAGCGAATCGCCCGCCTTACAGGAAGCTTCATATGAAGCGAACCGCCCTTTGGGGGTTAAGGCAAGATAAGCATCTAGTCTCTTTTTAAAGGAGTCGACCGAATTACTTTGAAGTACTCTGACTGGAATCTATTCCACAGATTAACTATACGATTGAAGAGGAAATGCTTAACTTCATTAGAATTAAAATGTTTACCAACTAATTTCAGACCATTACGATGAGTTCTGTCTGCATTTCTGAACGTGAAATATTTTTCGGCGTCGATATTATCAAAACCTTTAATCATTTTAAACACCTGGATTAAATCTCCCCAACTACGCCTTTATACGAGTGAGAATAAATTTAGCATTTCTAAACGGGCAACGTATTATTTGTTTCTAAATCTAGGAATTATCTTAGTAACCCGTTGCTGCATTCTCTCCATTCTGTCTATGTTATGTCGTAAATATGAGGACCATAACTGAACGCAGTATTCCAGGTGGGGGCGTACTAAAGAACTACATAATGCTAGCATTTTTTGGGGGGACTTAAATTCAAATGATCTACCAATACAGTATATCCTAACACGCTCTTCGTTTTTCTAACAGCATCGATACATTGCTTACTCGGTTTAAGAGTGTCGACAACAATAATACCTAAATCTTTCTCTTCTGCAACACTCGTTAGTGTCTTCTTGTGCGTAGAATAAATTTTTCTTAACATTGTTTTTACCGATATGCAACGTTTTCGTTTTACATATATCTATATTAACCTTCATTTGCCAAATTTCTGCCCATTCGCGTAATTGATTAATATCTTCTTTAATTTGCAAACGTTCTACCACTGATTTTGTTCAGTCCTCCAATTTGGTATCATCCGCAAATTTGGGAATTATACTTTTAATTCCTATGTTGATGTCAATGATATATGATAAATAATAAAAAGAACTGGTCCAAGAACTGATCCATGAGGCATTTTTCATCCTTCCACTTAAACCATAAACGCATTGATTGACTGATATATATATATATATATATATATATATATATAGTGGACCTAGTTTTAGCCGTTTAAGGTGATAATGATTTAATTGTATGCAACGATTGATTAAGGCAATGACTGACTGATTACTTATTAATGAAAGGCTATTTGAGTAGATCCACCATACTATTGGAAGTGACCGAAATGGCAGCGAGGGTCACCAGCTTGATTTACGCCCAAGCAAATTAATATTAAGGTTATAAAAGACACCTTATGTTTGTGTAGTTTAATTAAGAAAATATTTATATTAATTTTCACAGTGAAAATACAATGGTAAGACTGACTAGAAAGTTAACAGTTCGATAATGACCTTTGAAATATGCGCTCGTTTATGTGAGGCTTAATGGTATACAAAATGGGACACCTTTGAAATGCGCTCGTTATGTGAGGCTTAATGTTATACAAAATGGGACACAACCTGAAATAGGAGATGGAATGCAAAAATAATGCATGCACGTAATAATATAACAAATAGGTTATGTAATACACCGATTAGGGAAACTACAGATTATGGCATAAATGATCTGTGAAAGAGGCCTATTAATGACACCGTGAACGCGTACGTTTTGGTACTCTAAATAGAATAAGCCTCGGTACTTTATTTTGTACGTAAAAACCGTTACTATTCACGGTGGTATAACAAAGAATTGACAGTAATTAATTGGTAGTTTATGTTATGCTTATGGCATAGACCTAGGTAATAAAATGAAATGTTAATAGCTTAATTGAGGTAATACGTAATGTACAGTACTCATCGATGGTATGTAATGGCATGCAAACATAGAAACATGAATGGGCCTAATAATGCTATAAAGAATGCACGTGCGTTTGGTACATTGAATGGAAAACATGACACTGATTAAGTAGGCTAAATGATTGTATGGATGCACAAGGAATAATTGATGCGGCCTAATAATAATGGATTGAAATGCTTGCACAAATACCATTTATATACAAGAACATTATGTGATGTTAAGTGATTACGTCAAGAGAATATTTAGTTAACACATAAATGAACTGAACATAATGACGGATGATACGCGGAAATAACGGTATAAAAATGACATTTGAATTGGATGACAGGCCTACCGTTCGGCCTAATGATAGTGAGGAATATACACGGTATATGAATTAGGCCTGCAGTAGAGAAAATGGTTACTGCGTTATTAACGGGAGTCAATGGGAATGTTTAATTACTCACTTTGGGAGAGTAGCCTGCTGTTCGGCGTAGGCTAATGTAGGCTTCAAAGCACTTAGAATATGATGTAGTTAGCTTACCCGGACGATTTGACGTCGTGGAAGGATTGTTGAAAAGGAATACCGTGAGTGTCGTCGATCGTCCTCTGGAAACTGGTCGCTCGCGCGTTGGTCGGGTCGTGGATTAGGCCTTTTTGCGTGGAGATGTAGGCCCGGTTGTGGTTGTCTCTTGGAAGTTCGTTCCGTAGGTCGAGGTATGATGGGCCTAATGGAGTCTCGTAGACGATCGTTTTTCGTAAAGCGGTAAAAGCTGACCAGATTGGAGTGATTTGGGCTTGTAGCTTTCGCCGTCGAGTCACGCAATGTGTCCCTTGCGGATGCTTCTCGTAGTGTTGCAGACCTTGCCGGTGCTCTCGAAGATGCTTGATAACCGGTTTATGCGGTAATGAAGAGACCAAGGGGAATTCCTGATGCCGTTGGGGTTTCCTGCGGCAGTGTTGGTGGGTCATTCTAATGATGTTTCGTTTCTTGAATGTGGGTTGAAGTGAGCCTTGGTCTTGAGCCGGTTACAACTGATGAGGGATGACAACGTACAGAGTAGTCGAACGGAATGGAGGCGCAGGAGTGAGAGTGAGTGAGCGTGGGTGCTTTCTTTTATACGCAATTCCTGTGACGTAGAACTTCACGCCAATTATTTAAGGACGCCTTGTAAACGCGTCTTGGGTTGATAAAAACTTACTTTCGCGCCTTGGAAGGAACAGACTTTCCATTGTTTGTTAGCCACGTGTGTTCCAAACTGTTTTATGGTAGCGTGGAAAGAAAGTATGTCTGTCGATTTGTTGGTCTATTTTTGTCGATCATATATATATATATATATATATTATATATATATATATTATATATTATATATATATATATATATTAGGGTGCCACTTATTTGGGGTGTTTTTCATTTTTTGGGAATTTCTATCAGGACGGGCGCATTTCTGGTGTCATTCCGTCTAAAAACATTGTGTGAAATATTTTTGAAATAAAATAATAATTAGAACTGCCTCAATGAGGTCAAAGTTTATACTTTTTGTCGAAAAGTACCATGGCGTTCTGTTATCATGTCAGTTTTCGTTTCGATAGCTGCTGTAGTTTCTGAGTTGAAAATGATAACAGACAGACAGACGGACGGTCAGAGTCGTTGGTTTAGTCTTCCGCACTGGTGTACAGAAGACTAAAATGAGGTATTATACAGGGTGTAACACGAGTTTATCCAAATATTGATACAGAGCGAAAGAACATGTTATTCTAAGTAGAAAATGGGTTGGGACGAGTTTTGCCAACACTAACAGTGTTTCATTCTCTTTTTCAGTGAGTTCTGAAACGACGTGATGGCTTCGGCAACAAGATCTAAAACAGCAGTCTATCTCCTGGGGACCGTGGACCACAGCATCACAGGAAGCATGCTGCCTACGGGAAAGCAGGCGCTTCAGTACTTTTTCCACCTTCACCTTGACGTCAAGAAGCCGATCAAGGAAGCAGCCGCTGAGACAGTGACCGCAGTCAAGGAATTCTCGGGGAGCGGTCCGTATTCCTACGCAGAAAGACCAACGCGCAAGGGACAAGGTTCTCCGAATGTACGAGAAGTGGCGGGCTCTGAACAAGAACTCGAAACGGCGCACTGTGACCCAAATCAGGAACGAGGCCGAGTTCCTCTCATCCCTTGACCGCCTCTTCGACATCGCACACGAACAGGCGATGTCGATGATCACAATCGAAGAGGACAGGGAGTTCCTGACGGGACAAAGGGCCGAGGTGCGGCGCGGGGCCGCATCTCCTCCACACGTGACATGACGCTGCACACTGAGGAGGAGCGTGCGAGGAGACAGGAAGCGGAAAGGAGCCGCCGGCAAGATGATGAAAGGGCGAACAGAGAGAGCCGAGAAGAACTCGTCGAACTGGCATCGAGCTCCAGCTCAGGTGCAAGCAGCCCGACTCGGTCACCGACACGGCGTCGTCGCCGAGAAGAAGAGGAAGAGCTCTCTCTCCCGGGCCGTCCACGTCGAATGCAGAAGCATCTACGACCCCTTTACCACCCAAGCGATTCCGCGCGTCGAAAAAGATGATCACCCCTGATCTCTCCGCAGCGATGGATCGGACGAAACTTACCGACCGAGAAGGTGTTTTTTGCTGTCGGCGGCTGCGAGGAGCTTGGGCCACGACCTGAGGAGCTGTCTTGAACCGCGAATCCTCCCGCCGCGACCGAGCAAAGTTCCGTGCTATGGCAGCAGCGGAAATGAAGGCAGCCTTCCATCCTACTGTGCCGCTGACCGTTCACTGGGACGGGAAAATCGTACCAGCGGCTGACGGAGGCCCTGCTGAAGATCGCCTTCCAGTTCTGGTGTCTGGGGAGAACGTCGACAAGCTTCTGGCTGTGCCCAGCCTCCCCGACGGCACCGGCCGCGCCATGGCGGAAGCCGTCCTCTCTGCCCTCGAGGATTGGGACATCAAGGGACGGATCTGTGCCTCTCTCTTTGACACCACCGCCTCAAACACAGGACTCTCAGGAGGAGCTTGCTATATCATTGAGCAGAAACTCGAGAAGACAGTGCTTCATTTGGCTTGCCGCCACACACATCCACGAATGGTGTGCGAGAAGGCATTCACGGCGTGCCTCGGTCCCTCTACTGGTCCGACATCCTCCTGTTCAAACGATTCGCCGCCAGGGGACTTCATCGATCAAACCAAAGCGAAGCCCTTCGAGGATGGAACCATGCCGCAGCACCTGAAGGACGCCCGCGACGACCTGCTGATCGAAT